>SJYC01123067.1:0-105231 GCA_006408675.1 Madoqua kirkii
AAAATGCACTTTAAAAATTGCACTTTATATATAATGACATAGACAAGTGGAAAAGTGGAAGAAAGGAAACAAGATATATAATGTATAAGAAACTTGGTGCAATTATATAAACATCTAATACAGTTTACTTCAAGATAAATAGTATTACCAGAGACAGAGAGGCATCTCATAAAAATAATTAAAAAGGTCAATGTATCAGAATGATAAAACAATCTTAAATATATATGCTGTTGTTGTTTCAGTCACTAAGTTGTGTCCAACTCTTTTGAGATCCTGTGGACTGTAGCCCACCAGGCTGCTGTGTCCATAAGATTTCCCAAGCAAGAATACTGGAATGAGTTGCTATTTCTTTCTCTAGAGGATCTTCACAAATGAGGGATCAAACTCATGTCTTCTGCATTGGCTAGTGAATTCTTGACCACTGAGCCACTCGGGAAGCCTAAATATACATGTGCTCAATAGGAAGCCCAGCCGGACTGACTCTGGAGTTTATCCTGTGCTTAGTCACTTAGTCATATTTGACTCTTTGCAACCCCAGAGCCTACCAGGCTCCTCTGTCCACGGAATTCTCCAGGCAGGAATACTGGAGTAGGTTCCCATGCCTTCCTCCATGGGATTTTCCCAACCCAGGGATTGAACCCGGGTATCCCACATTGCAGGCGGATTCTTTACCATCTGAGCCACAAGGAAAGCCCAAGTTTATCCTGCTCCCCTGTAAAATCTAACCACCAAATAAAGAATCAAAGCTGCATTTGTGATGGAAACTCTCTCTCTCTTCCTTTTTATTCATTCACTGAGAGATAAAAACATTTTTATAGATCAATGTTTGGGTATCTCTAGCTACATTTCCTCATGTCTCTTTCTGGGAAACAGATGCACAACTATCTATTCATTCAATGTGTGCTGCGCACTCAGTCATATCTGACTCTTTGTAACTCCATGACTACATAGCCTGCCAGGCTTCTTTGTCCATGGAATTTTCTAGTCCAGAATAGTGGAGTGGGTTACCATTTCCTACTCCATGGGATCTTCCAGACCCCAGGATGCAACACTCATCTCCTGCATTGACAGGTAGATTCTTTACTGCTGCGTGACCTGGGAAACATTTAAAACACACTTACTAAGTGCTTATTAGACATATGAGTATACAGAATATTTTATGGCATGAACTTTGTCAGCTGCTAGGGAGCAATAAGTAATGAACACAGTCCCTTATACTGTTAAGCATACATATATTAGTAGACAACCCAGAATAAACCTATGATGTTCTGTCCTGAGATGTATATACAAGTGAAAAGTGAAAGTGGAAGCTGCTTAGACACGGCTGTCTGTCCACTCAGTGACACGAAAGATAGTCGTGTCCAACTCTTTGGGACCCCATGGACTGTAGCCTGTCACGCTCCTCTGTCTATGGAATTCTACAGGCAAGAATACTGGAGAGGATAGCCATTCCCTTCTCCAGGGGGTCTTCTAAACACAGGGTCTTCTAAAACCAGGTCTCTCACACGGCAGGCAGATTCTTTACCAGCTGAGCCACTAGGGAAGCCCAAGAATACTGGTGTGGGTAGCCTATTCCCTCTCCAGGGGATCTTCCTGACCCAGGAATTGAACCACAGTCTCTTGCACTGCAGGCAGATTCTTTACCAGCAGAGCTAACAGGGAAGCCCTTATATAATAATAGATATGTACAAATATTGTGGCACAAGTTGCTAGGAAAGTAACACAATACTGAGTACTACAAGGCTAAAGATATCACTATTAAAATTTACTTTAAAAATAACTCACTGTGCAACATTTGCCATATCAATCTCTTTGGGTCTCAGCTTTCTTTTGTGTAAAGGAAGAGATTAGCAGTCTGTGTTCCTGTTTGCTACCCTCTCTATGTTGCCATATTTAAACTGTGGCATGCAGACCAGTTCCCTCCAGGATCCATGGTGCCTATCATCACTTTGGGCACATGCACAACATGGCTCTTATGGACAGAATATATGCCATCTGCACATTTGAGGGAAAGGATTTGTAAGAATTTAGTTTATAATGGAAATTAGAGGGATCTTGCACTCATTAACACATGATAGCATGCATGTGGTAGCAAGAAATTAAATATATTAATAGTGTAAGTGGAGAGCCATTCAGCTAATTTCTTCTGTGCTTGGAGGAAAAAGTCTACCATGACTAGAGATGGAGAGACAGAAATACTGCTTCTGGAAACAAGTAGTTAACATTGTGAAGAGCAAGAGAAAAATAGGTGTTTTGATTTCTTCATTCAACCTCCTGATTTCTATCCACTGAATGACTTTCTTGGCAAACAATGTCATACAGAATGTTCATTAAGAAAGAGCCTGGCAACTTGTGCTTGAATTCTTTTCAAATGTTTAGTGTGCTGCAATCCAATTAAATAATTCAAAGAAGGCATTAAAAAAGCACCAAAGAGTGCCACGGAGAGTGCCTTGGTAACAGGAAACAGCAAAGGCAGGGAGCTGGGGTCCAGGCTCAAGCACAGGTTTCCATAGTTTCCTCTTGACCAGGGGACCTTTCACTGAGCTCTATCACTAGATGCCCTCACCTTGACAGCAGTCAGCAATACTGCCTAGCAGTCCCTTCAAACCCAGTCAGCTAGGTGATGGGAGACTCCCTTACTTCAAAGGAAGCTTATCCACTGGCAAATCAACTTCCAGGACAAGGCAGAAAATGTTCTAGGCCAAAAAAAGTTTTCTGTGAGAAAGGAGTGATGTCATTAGGGAAATAATAAAGTTGAAATACGAAAGTAGAGACCAATCAGGGAGCTGGTGTGAGCAAATTGAAAGGGGAAAGAAATGAAGTGGCTGTTAAGGGAAGTGGGAGGCATGGAGGAAAAGGTGGGCTGAGGTCCAGTGATGCAGGAGTAAATGCTTAACCTGCTCTAACCTGTGCTGCTGCTGCTGCTGCTGCTAAGTTGCTTCAGTAGTGTCCGACTCTTTGAGACCCCATGGATCTCAGTCTACCGGCTCTTCTGCCCATGGGATTTTCTAGGCAAGAGTACTGGAGTGGGTGCCTTCTCCGGCTCTAATCTGTAGCACTTTCTTATTCCTGCAGAGTATCAGTACAGAATCCCACCACGGTTGGTTCCACACTACCAGCGTGAGGTTGCCAAATGTGGAGTTGGGAAGACCTGAGTAGCTACCCATGTTATGACTTTTCCACCAGATGCATAAAATTATAACACAATATAACCTCAAGTGCATAGTCATAAAATGTAGTAATATAACAAAGAAGTGATACATTTTGAGTATGAATTACCTTTTTCAATATGATTTATTCAAATGTACTTTCATCTAGTTTAATTTTTAATAATGGCTGCTTAACAGCAAGCTTGCAAAATTCTTAATAATTTAAGGTTTAACCTGAATATGAGTGGAGAACCAGGTAACATTCCCTTTTGGCAGTTAGGTTTGCTTCTCTTGCCTAAGGATGGAATAGGAAGGAGGAAGGATAGTGATAAGGAGATGGAGATTCTTATAGGGAGAGAATTATTGCTCTGTGTTCTCACTGCTAAGTACAGCTTCTCAAATGAAGGGCTGGTAGGATAGTGGAGGGTGTTCTGGACTAATAGCCATCCTTCTAGATTCCAATTCCAGTAGGTTGCATTAGATGCTCTATCTCTTAATTCTCTTATGTCATTTTCTGTACTTGATTTGGCATTTTTCCACACTGTGCTCTATTTTGATTTATTCATCTTTTCCACTAGTCTAGATAAGTTACCTGAGGACAGAGACTGCAAGGAGTCTTATCTTTTTTTGCAGTATGACTGGTCCAACTAAAGCATTTATCACACAGAATTTTTAAATGAATGAGTCATTACTGTAACTTGCTTCCATCTAGCTTGCAACCCACATCCGTAAGAGGTTTTCAAGGGCCTCCATCTTGTTGGATGTGTTATGTACATCAGAGGGGGCGCACTATGCCCTTTCAATTTAACCAGCCCTGTGTTGGACTTCCAGGACCTAGCTCTGGCACTTGACTTCTAGAACTTCCAGGACCTAGCTCTGGCACTTGACTTCTAGGACTTCCAGGACCTAGCTCTGGCACTTGCCTAAGCGAGTTGTCCAACTTGCTTAGTCTGAGACTCATTTTTGATGGGGGAGTAAAAATGTCCTCTTCATATAATTTGGAGGGGGGGGGGATAAAATAAAGTGTATGCTGCCAATCAAGAGAATAATAACACTAACAGCAATAAACATTTATTGAGTGTTTATACCATTTATCGTTGTTACCACTTCATGCGTATTAACTCCTTTTGTCCTCATAAAAACAGCATTGGGCAATATCTAACATTATCCCCATTTGACAGATAAGGAAACTGAGACCCTAGGATGTCCAAGAACTCGCCAAAAATGTATACACAATTCATAAGGGAGGAAGGTGACATTCTAACTCAGGCTGCCTAGCTTCAGAGATCTCTTTCATTATATCAAAATGCTTTCACCCCAGAACTTTGTGCGTTTTCCCAAAGGCCTAATACTGACCCTTATCACCATACTTTCTATCCCTTCTAACATGTTCATATCTTGTTGACATGGAACTCCCATGCTCAGACCAATCTGCATTACAGCCCTGTTACTCCAAGTCATATTTCTGAAGCCGCATTTCCCACTTTGTGTTGAAACTTCAGCATTCTTTATGCTTCTCATTTGGATTCTGTGGGTTCTTGTATAGAACCAATACTCTTATGAGACCTGGCATACTATATTCTAAATGAAAGCAGGAAAGCTTAATTTTTTTTACATCCTATGCTTTCCAAAAATTTTTCTGAATGGCTTAAAACATTCACAGTAAAATAAATTAAACAGAATGAAGTAAACAATTGGGGCCAGGAATACGTAAGCCTAAATAGATAACAGAAATAGTAAATTCAAAATACATTTTAAATTATATATATTTTTACACACATACATACATATATATACACATATACACACACAAACCATGGGTCATACGACTGCTATGATTGAACTAAAAAAAAAATTATCTCTATATCTATCTTTCACTGTCCTGTCAGCAGAAGTGAAAAAGGATGCATGTACAATAGCAAAGAGAGAATAGGATTATAGTAGGGCTTCTGGTGGATGAGATTTTGTATATGGTATGAAGCAAGGAGAGAACAAATAGTCATTTTCTTAAAACAACAGTGGATCAAATGCAACTTCCAGAAAAGATGCTAAGGCTTTGCATGAACCCTTTGAGCAATGTCAAGGGATTTGAGGAATATCAACAAAAAATCAGAGAAGCCAACTTGATTGAAAATATTGAGGAGACCAGGTAGCCCATCTTTGCCTCAAAGAGGAAACATAAAGAATGTTGCAGTCTTTATCTCCTTTTCTCCTGGAGATCTCTCCATTGTGAATTCACTCCCACTTGATAAATTATTTTGAGATGGAGAACATGGAACATTCTCTCCGTCCTCACGGTTGAACTGTTCATTCTGCAATAATGTCCAGATTTGGGTAATATAATCACCCAGGAGGGCTCTGAAATGAAATTATTGGACTGGTCTGGATTGGAGATTCTCAGAAGTGGGTCTTCTCTGAAAATTACTTGCTGCCCTTTGCAAGGGTGGCAGTTAAATAACTCAACAAGAGGGCCCTCAGAGAAAATCAATGCACACAAAATTGCAAAAATATGGATGCAATTTGTGGGGAAAGCGGATTTGATGTGAGTCAGTGTTGGCTGCCAGCATGGAGTCACTCTCCAGGTGGATTAAACCTTGTTGCCCCTTGGTTCCAAATGCTGGCTGGCCTCCAGCACACTCTGCCAACCTTTTCTCCCCAGGGCTTCAGGTAGGTTGACCTCAGCTCAAACCTGCTCCAGGCTATGGGACCAATTCTCCCCCAAGGTAGGGGCCTGACAGGGCTTCAGCCATATCTGATCCTGGGCGTCAAGCCCCCTAACTTATGATGGAGAGCTCATCCTAGCGCAGACTATTCCTGTGCTTCACTTGGGTCTTGGTTCTAAGAATAGGAATCTTGTTGTGCTCCTCATTTTCAGAGTCTCTGCCCTGGTAACCTGCCTACACTGGTATCTAGGAAAAGGCTCTGTTTACCCTTACTTTCTTCCAATGCCATAGGCTGAAGGAAACAGCTTTTGAAAGGTGTGAATGAGATCATATGACTCCCCTCCCCAGCCTTCACATTGAATTTATAGAAAACCTTGTCCTGTGAGGCCTTGTATGACCTGGCTCCTCCCTATGCTCCAACTCATCTTATACAAACACTCTGTTCAGACCTCACACAGTTCTCGGTATTTCTCCAACAGGTACTTGCATCCATGGTGCTCTCTGCCTGGAGCGCTGTTCCCCAAACTCTCTGCCTAGCTGGCTTCTTACATCCTTCAGGGTTCAACTGAAGAGCACTAAGTAAGTGAAGACTTTCTCATCATCCTTTCTAAAGTAGCGCTTGTTGTTGTTTACTCTTTGCGACCTCATGGACTACTGCTCGCCAGGCTCCTCTCTCCATGGGATTCTCCAGGGAAGAATACTGGAGAGGGCAGCCGTTTCTCTTCTCCAGGGGATCTTCCCGACCCAGTGATTGAACAGGAGTCTCTTACATTGGCAGGCAGATTATTTACCACTGAACCAAAAAGTAGCACTCCTCCCCCATTATTTCTGTCACCACACTAATTTTCCAGCTTCAAACCATGATAATTGTGTTTATTTGTGTTCATGTTTATTGTCTGTATTCCCTACCCTACAATAATAAATAACATGAGAGCAAGGAACACAACTACTTTATTCATAGCTGTATTCCCAGTGTCTAGCATTGTATCTAAGTTGTAAAAAAGAATCATTTGTGGAATGAATGTTCAAGAACTCTGATGCTTCCTACCCAGTTGCCTGAAGTTACCACTGCAGAATCTATTATGCTAATGGTATTCTATTATTATACGTTCTTGGACATTCTTGAGGATGATGCTTAGGCATCATCTGTTGTCTGTTATCTGTTGTCTACATAGTGATTTTTTTTTCCTATGTTTTTGAGGAGGAAGTGGAGCCCTTTACTAATTTTAAAAGCAATTTTATTGTGAAATCCAAAAAATAAAACTGATAAAATCATGCCTGCTTGACTTGACTTAGGAGTGAGAAGACTTAAGCTTTCCTGACTCCTCTCGGATACTGACTAAAAAATCTGGGGTCCTATGCAGCATGGCTTGGCAACCTGCAGTTCAGTGGTTGCTTAGAAGCTCTGTGGTCTGCCTTCTAGACCAGACTTCCCTTGGCGAATGACTGGGCCAGTCCACCTTTGATCATTAAGCATCAGCACTCCTCTAGACTGATTTTTACATCAGTCTCTCCTGCTCCACTTTAGCTCTGCAATTAATTGTTTCACATGCCACTGCACCACAAAATACATCACCAAGACCCTGGGTGGGAACAGTTGGTCTCTGAACTTGACGGGAGCCAGTGACAAATCCCATAACAAACTCGATCAGTCTGCTAGTGCCAAGAAAGCAGGACAGATTTCTGTAAAAGGATTCTAACAGATGGGATAATTCAAATCCATTTTATTATTGTCTTAAAATGTATCTAATGCGCCCACAGTGAGGCTTCTAAGGACCCTGACAAAATCTGAAGTTGAAATTAAACCGCAAAAGCATATGCTCACCAGATTCTCAGAGTTGGTGAAGTCTCCCCTAATTACTGCTCTGGTTCCAAACAAAAAGAGGCCTACTTAGTCACCCTGCCCAGAGTCATGTCTCAACAAACCAATAAACCTCATACTATGTCCTGGAAGTCCTAGAACTGTGATCTCACAGGAGAGAGAAAAAAAAAAAAAAAGATAATTGAGTGACCTGGAAGCCTTTATGTTTACATTTAAAGCCTGGTGGTCCACTTCACAGCCAGTAATGTCAGCCCAAGTCCTTTTTACGTTGTCATCTCTCTTGTTCCCTGCCTTATGGCTCCCTCTGACAATTTTAGGGATCCTTGTGATTACATTAGGCCCATTCACTAATCCAGGATAATCTCCGCATCTCAGAGTCAGTGCCCTAGCAACCTGAATTCCATCTGCAACCTGATTTCCCCTTAACCATGTCACATAACATAGTCACAGATCCCGGGCATTACGACACTGACACCTTTAAGGCAATGGAGGAGTGTAGGTGGTTTGTACACACTAATCAATCGAATAAACAATATGGGAAATAATTATCTTTGTCTAGTCACTTTTTAAAAAATTCAGACCATAGTTTTGAATTGATACTGTATATAAAGGCCTAAAATTTTAAAATAACCCAAAAGACTGTAAGTTTGCCTTTTTCACTCTAAAAAGTCTATTGACTAGTTCATGACTCTAAAAATAGTTAAGTTATAATGATAATGGGGGATAAAAGCCTGGTGGTAGACTCAAAAGACAGAGAAACTATCTAGGGCAAGAGAAGAGCCATCGGCCACAGCTGAGGAGACCCAAAGTTGCTTAAGATGTCCTTGAAGGCCATCCCTTTCTTGGCCAGGGCCCCGCTTCCCTCCCCAGCCTCACTTTCTGCACAACGTGCTTCTCCCTTTCTACACCATCTTCCCTCTGCCCCCATCACATTGTTCCATGACTCTGTGCTTCTGTTCACGTGGGTTCCATGGTTGGAACGCAGAGACCTCGGGCCAGGCCCCAAAGCACTGCCTCCACCAGGTCAGGCCTGGCACTGGGTACTGGGGATGCAGAGATAAAGCACACGTAGTCCTGTCTTTGGCAAGTGGGCAGTGTGATCTGGAGCTGCGGGTGTCAAAGTACACCAGACTGCAAACACCTGGTAAGGAAAAAAGGAATAAGCAAGTTTTTGCTTTTTCTTTTAAATCCCATGGTCTTGTGGATCACAATACACTGTGGAAAATTCTGAAAGAGATGGGAATACCAGATCACCTGACCTGCCTCTTGAGAAATCTGTATGCAGGTCAGGAAGCAGCAGTTAGAACTAGACATGGAACAACAGACTGGTTCCAAATAGGAAAAGGAGTACATCAAGGCTGTATCTTGTCACCCTGCTTATTTAACTTATATGCAGAGTACATCATGAGAAACACTGGGCTGGAAGAAACACAAGCTGGAATCAAGATTGCTGGGAAAAATATCAATAACCTCAGATATGCAGATGACACCACCCTTATGGCAGAAAGTGAAGAGGAGCTAAGAAGCCTCTTGATGAAAGTGAAAGTGGAGAGTGAAAAAGTTGGCTTAAAGCTCAACATTCAGAAATGAAGATCATGGCATCTGGTCCCATCATTCCATGGGAAATAGATGGGAAACAGTGTCAGACTTTATTTTTTTGGGCTCCAAAATCACTGCAGATGGTGACTGCAGCCATGAAATTAGAAGACGCTTACTCCTTGGGAGAAAAGTTATGACCAACCTAGATAGCATATTCAAAAGCAGAGACATTACTTTGTCGACTAAGGTCTGTCTAGTCAAGGCTAGACATCTCATATATGGATGTGAGAGTTGGACTGTGAAGAAGGCTGAGCGCTGAAGAATTGATACTTTTGAACTGTGGTGTTGGAGAAGACTCTCAAGAGTCCCTTGGACTGCAAGGAGATCCAACCAGTCCATTCTCAAGGAGATCAACCCTGGGATTTCTTTGGAAGGAATGATGCTAAAGCTGAAATTCCAGTATTTTGGCCACCTCATGCAAAGAGTTGACTCATTGGAAAAGACTCTGATGCTGGGAGGGATTAGGGGCAGTAGGAGAAGGGGATGACCGAGGATGAGATGGCTGGATGGTATCACTGACTCAATGAACGTTGAGTCTGAGTGAACTCCGGGAGATGGGAATGAACAGGGAGGCCTGGGGTGCTGCGATTCATGGGGTCGCAAAGAATCGGACGTGACTGAGCGATTGAACTGAACTGGGCTACAACCCAACTCTGCAATTGCTCGGCCTCAAGACCTAGAAGACAGCCCAGAGAGAGTGAAAGAGATATCAGTGGTTTAATAGATAGAGGATCTTACACATCTGAAGCCAACAGGTCCTGGAGCAGCACTTCACTGTGGATAGCCGACGGCAGGCAGGACATGGCAGCAGTCTTTGCTACTGAGGGAGGTTACCAGTTACAGGGGAATTGACGTCAGGTTGGCTCCTCGGTTTCCAGGGAAACTCCTCATCATCCCTTTGATAAGTCACTTTAGTGGAGATGTTCTGATCTGCAGATTAGAATAATCACTAGCTGGGGCCGGGGGCAAGTATGTAGGCATTTACTGATTAGGTTCTCTGATGAAGAGGGAAGGTCAGTCATGTGAGCAGGGTATAGGTGAAGCAGGGACTAGTCAAGCAGGGGAGGTACAGAGAGCAGGAGAACAGCCATCTTGAGTGGCCTGACCATACAAACAATGAAATAATAACATTTTGAATTCACTACCCTAAATAAAATATTGATTTTACTTGCTTCTTTTTACCTTTTTTAATATGGCTACTAGAAAATATAAAATTACACCTATGGCTCACATCCTATTTCTACTGAATTCCTCTACCTACCTAGCCATATGGACCACCTAAGAAGCTTTTCCAAAAGAGAGATTCCAGGTGTCCACTTTCTGGCAATCCTGATATAGTAGGTCTATATAGGGATCTTAAAGTCTATGTTTATGTTGCTCTCCAGGTTATTCAATGACTGTGATCATCTCAGTTTGAGATAATGGTCCCTATATTATCCAGGGCTTCCTTTATTGCAACAATGGCCAACCCTCAATATGTATCACAATCACACAGGTAGATTTGAAATATAAAATATAAACCTAACTTGCCTTCATCAAGATTTAGATTCCACTGCCCTGGGTAGTGGAGAAGGCAATGGCACCCCACTCCAGTGTTCTTGCCTAGAGAATCCCAGGGATGGTGGAGCCCAATGGGCTGCCATCTCTGGGGTCGCACAGAGCCTGACACGACTGAAGTGACTTAGCAGCAGCAGCAGCAGCAGCAGCCCTGCGTAGAGACTAAGCACTTTTATTTTATTTTTTTTAAAGAAACTCTCAGGTGATTCTCAAGTGTAGCTGAGGGTGGAAACCACTGCTCTACCCTAGCACTTACTACATGCACTGCGGTTTCCACTGCACTTCTCTGACTTCTTCAGTAGACCATGAGCTCTCTGAAGGCATCTACTTTGTCACTGTATCTCTTATGCCTACAGTAGAGGCCCCAGGAGTGGCCAAATGAATCCTTTATTATTTGACACGCTGGCAATGGCTCTTCTGTCCTGGCTGGGCTCATTTCTACCTCTGGCTGAGATGCTGCTTATTCTTTGACTCCATGCCCCTTTTCTGAGCAGCTGGCAGCCCCGGCTTCCTGCCTCCCTCCAGGTTTTGCCCAGCAGTGAGGGGTGGGCTCCGCTGACTGTTGTCCCAGGACTCCACTATCCTCACCACCCCCCCCCCATTTATTCTAAAGGTGGAAGAAAAAGAAAGAGCAGATGACAACATTATCCTTGGTCACCTCTGACTTGAGGCCAGGCCCATGACTCAGCACACCAGGACAGAGAGCAGCGAGTTCAGCGCCCAAAGGAGGCCAGGGGCAGAAGGTCTGTGTGCTAGGTAGGCCCAGCTCTGCCACTGACTGTCTTGGGAGTCCAGTATCCCTTCTCTGATCTGAATTATTCCTCAATGATTGGGTGGGGCAGACTGACAAGGGAAAGTTCCACGCTCACTACGATAAAGCGATTTATTTAGAACCCCTGCACTTTCAATCCTCCAACTCTAACAAAAACCCAAGAAGCATCTATGCTTAGGCAACGAGCTGACAAGGAGGAAATGCCTTTTGCTCAAGTTGTGCTTCAAAACTGCAGCCTTAGCATCTCAATTGTGATGTACCTGCTTTCCTTTGAGAACTTCCCAAACCTCCTTTCTCCCACATTGGTTTCTCAGACCTCAGCCAAGCTGTTCTCAAGTGTTCAGGGAATGTATCTGCTTTCTTGGGAAGCAGTCATTGGAGACTCAACATCAGCTCAGCTTATAGAGGCTGTCTAATTAATGACCAGAATGTTGATTCTCTTTGAAAAATATTTTAGAATGAACATTTCACCATGCCATTGTTGCTTTGGATAAGTAGATGAATTGGGGAAACAAACAAATGAATAAAAAAATCACTGAAAAGCTTTAAAATAACAGTCTAAACAGCAGGGGCCTGGTTTTCTAGATTTGAAGTAGGGGATTTAATTGTAATCCTGAAAGAATAAAGTAGCTGATTCAAGCACTTATGTTATAAAGACTATTTCCTGCTACTATTCAAAGCTGTGGCAAAAATAATAATATATGATTTCAAATTATTTTGAGTCGCTGCTTGTGTAGCTGACAAAGAAGGAAGGAAACTGGGTATCTTTTGTTAACTAAGAAATTACCTTTCTTCTCAAAATTCTCTGAGAAATCAGAGGACAGGATGCTGAGTGATTCTGATTGGAACAGAAACCTTTGAGCTACTTTGTAAAATTACTTTTTTTTTTTCTTTCTCTGCCAAAGGGGGGAAATTTTTTTCCAGATGAATGAGTGGGTAATTGAAAATATGATAGGATTACAGAAGACAATAAAAATAAATGTAATTTAAAAAGGCCAAAGATCATCTCTGACTTGTACAAAAATAATGAAGCTACGTGAGGTGAGTCATGAGAAGCAAGTCTCTTCACTATGAACTTGGCACATTGATGGGGGAGCTGGGCAGCTCCAGGGACAGGTGACATAAACACAAACAGATGAGACCCAGACCTAATTAGTTTTCAGTGTGGAGCCTAATGAGTGAGGCTGTATGCTAATAAATGGCCACATTTAGGCGGCCATGGTATGGCTGTGTTAAACTAGGAAGCCCAACATATTGACAAACACAAGCACAGTGTGTGTGTCCTAGAATGGCTCAAAACATACACTGAACATCTGCTATATGCCAAGTCCTGGCCTAGAGACTCTTTTTAATTAATTATTAAAAATGTAATTATTTAAATTTAATTATTTGTTTTCAGTTGGAGCCTAATGAGTGAGGCTGTATGCTAATAAATGGCCACATTTAGGCGGCCATGGTATGGCTGTGTTAAACTAGGAAGCCCAACATATTGACAAACACAAGCACAGTGTGTGTGTCCTAGAATGGCTCAAAACATACACTGAACATCTGCTATATGCCAAGTCCTGGCCTAGAGACTCTTTTTAATTAATTATTAAAAATGTAATTATTTAAATTTAATTATTTAAAAATATATTTATTTGGCTGTGCCAGGTCTCAGTTGCGACATGTGAAATCTTTAGTTGCAACATGCAAACTCTTAGTTGTGGCATGTGAGGTCTAACAGCTCAGACAGTCAAGCATCTGCCTGCAATGTGGGAGATCTGGGTCCAATTCCCGGGTCAGGAATATCCCCAGGAGACAGGAATGGCTACCCTCTCCAGTATTCTTGCTTGGAGAATGCTGTGGACAGAGCAGCCTGGCAGGCTACAGTCCGTGGGGTCATAAATAGTCGGACACAAACTCAGCGACTAAGCACACATATTACCATCTACTCCCATCAGGCAGATTCTCTTTTTCTCACTCTGTGACTGGAGACACCAAGGCTTGGGGAAGTTTGCAGAAACCCATCTTTGTAGTGCCGCTGTCATAAGGTGACTTTTCTGAGACCCACTCCAGGTTTGGAGGGCCCAGTGCACACCTTCTTCCCCTCAGCGATACTTAAATTTCTGAGACATGTGTTTACGGTTTTGAAAATGGGTTCATGGACAGGGGGAAGGAAGATGTAATAGAATGGGTTCTGGGTGGAGAAAGTGGGTTGTATTTGGGTCTATGTTTGCTTTGGGCCTGAAAGAAAGGAAAGATAGGGAATCGCTATTGAGGGAGCCCTACAGGTGTCAGTTATCAGACAGGTGGGGCCTCCTTGGTGGCTCAGACTATAAAGAATCTGCCTGCAATGCAAAAGACCTGGGTTCAGTCGCTGAGTTGGGAAGATCCCCTGGAGAAGGGAATGGCTACCCACTGCAGTATTCTGGCCTGGAGAATCCCATGGACAGGGAAGCCTGGGAAGTGACAGTCCTTGGGGCCACAAAGAGTTTGGACACGACTGAGCGACTAACACTTTCTCTTACAGGTGTCAGACACTATTCCAGGGATGCCTGACAACATCAATCTTATGAAGGAGTCCCATAGCACCAGATGTGCTAGATACTGCTATTTTCTGGCCTCAGAGAAATTCAGTAACTTTCCTTAGGTTGCCCAGCTCTCAAAGAGTAGAGATGGGATCAGATTCCAATGGAACGGCATCAGAACAAGCACTGGAGACGGAGCAGAGTGCATCCCAGGGCAGGAGGTTGTTGTGTGCAAGGCACAGATAAGTGGAAGTGTCCAGAGCATATTTGGAAATAGTCTCACATTATTAATAAGTTTACTAAGATCCAAGGAGCTACAATCACTTTTCCAAGTGGAAAAAATGTATATGATGGAATAGGATAATATCTAAGAAAGTGCTTCAGGCAGCGGCTGGCTCTCTGGAAGTTTAATAAATGTTTGCTCTTTTCCTTTTTCCTGAAGTCGCTCAGTACAGAACAGAGCCAGGTCTCAAATCCAAGTCAAAACCCAAAGGAAATCCTTCTAATGCTATGTGATGTGAAAGGGGATAGTGTATATTCTGAATCTGTGTACAGAGGCCACACCCACCCCTGGATGCTACCTAAAGATGAGGAGAGAAACTCTCATGGGGAGGCAGGGTGTGAGGATGGTTGGAAGGGTGAGGAGCTTACTAGGTGGACCACATGGTAAAAGTAAGGGCTCTCCAAGCAGAGGAAATGGGACAGACAAAAGCCAGAGACCCAAGAGTTTGATAGAGTTGGAGCTTAAAGTGGTAAGAAGGGAGGAGAAGGATGTGGCTGGGAAACTAGATAGCAGTCAGGATTGAACACCTTTGTGTGCTCTGCAGAGACCCTGGGTTTACCTGGGAGTGACTTGAGACCATGAGAGTCCCTCAAGCAGGACAAGCTAAGAACACTTAGGTTTTCATTCTAAATGGTCATGGGGTAATTTTCGCTGTTTGTGGTAGCCAGCTTCCAAGCCCCTGGTCTCAGGGACGTCTGCCTCTTAGTATTCACACCCCCGTGTAATCCCTCGCACAGGGTATCAGAGTCAGCCCAAGTGACAGTAGGATGTGCCATAGAGATGGCATGTCACTTCTGACATTACATTACATTATATATATATATTCCCATGGACAGAGGAGCCTGGTGGCTACAGTCCATGGGGTTGCAAAGAGTCAGAGATAACTGAGCAACTTCATATATATATATGTATATATATATATATATTGGGGAAGGAAGATGTAATAGAATGGGTTCTGGGTGGAGAAAGTGGGTTGTATTTGGGTCTATGTTTGCTTTGGGCCTGAAAGAAAGGAAAGATAGGGAATCGCTATTGAGGGAGCCCTACAGGTGTCAGTTATCAGACAGGTGGGGCCTCCTTGGTGGCTCAGACTATAAAGAATCTGCCTGCAATGCAAAAGACCTGGGTTCAGTCGCTGAGTTGGGAAGATCCCCTGGAGAAGGGAATGGCTACCCACTGCAGTATTCTGGCCTGGAGAATCCCATGGACAGGGAAGCCTGGGAAGTGACAGTCCTTGGGGCCACAAAGAGTTTGGACACGACTGAGCGACTAACACTTTCTCTTACAGGTGTCAGACACTATTCCAGGGATGCCTGACAACATCAATCTTATGAAGGAGTCCCATAGCACCAGATGTGCTAGATACTGCTATTTTCTGGCCTCAGAGAAATTCAGTAACTTTCCTTAGGTTGCCCAGCTCTCAAAGAGTAGAGATGGGATCAGATTCCAATGGAACGGCATCAGAACAAGCACGTGGAGACGGAGCAGAGTGCATCCCAGGGCAGGAGGTTGTTGTGTGCAAGGCACAGATAAGTGGAAGTGTCCAGAGCATATTTGGAAATAGTCTCACATTATTAATAAGTTTACTAAGATCCAAGGAGCTACAATCACTTTTCCAAGTGGAAAAAATGTATATGATGGAATAGGATAATATCTAAGAAAGTGCTTCAGGCAGCGGCTGGCTCTCTGGAAGTTTAATAAATGTTTGCTCTTTTCCTTTTTCCTGAAGTTGCTCAGTACAGAACAGAGCCAGGTCTCAAATCCAAGTCAAAACCCAAAGGAAATCCTTCTAATGCTATGTGATGTGAAAGGGGATAGTGTATATTCTGAATCTGTGTACAGAGGCCACACCCACCCCTGGATGCTACCTAAAGATGAGGAGAGAAACTCTCATGGGGAGGCAGGGTGTGAGGATGGTTGGAAGGGTGAGGAGCTTACTAGGTGGACCACATGGTAAAAGTAAGGGCTCTCCAAGCAGAGGAAATGGGACAGACAAAAGCCAGAGACCCAAGAGTTTGATAGAGTTGGAGCTTAAAGTGGTAAGAAGGGAGGAGAAGGATGTGGCTGGGAAACTAGATAGCAGTCAGGATTGAACACCTTTGTGTGCTCTGCAGAGACCCTGGGTTTACCTGGGAGTGACTTGAGACCATGAGAGTCCCTCAAGCAGGACAAGCTAAGAACACTTAGGTTTTCATTCTAAATGGTCATGGGGTAATTTTCGCTGTTTGTGGTAGCCAGCTTCCAAGCCCCTGGTCTCAGGGACGTCTGCCTCTTAGTATTCACACCCCCGTGTAATCCCTCGCACAGGGTATCAGAGTCAGCCCAAGTGACAGTAGGATGTGCCATAGAGATGGCATGTCACTTCTGACATTACATTACATTATATATATATATTCCCATGGACAGAGGAGCCTGGTGGCTACAGTCCATGGGGTTGCAAAGAGTCAGAGATAACTGAGCAACTTCATATATATATATGTATATATATATATATATATCTTTTTAAGATTCTTTTCTACTATGGGTTATTATAAAATGTTGACTATGATTTTCTATGTTATACAGTAGGTCCTTCTTGATTACCTGTGTTATATATAGTAGTGTGTAAATATTAATCCCAAGCTCCTCATTTATTCCCCCCTCCCAGTTTTCCCTTTTGGTAACCATACGTTTGTTTTCTATGTCTGTGAGTCTACTTTTTCTGTGTAAATAAGTCCATTTGTATCTTTTCTAAAGATTCCACATGTAAGTGATATCTTGTGATATCTGTCTTTCTTTTCAATAATTCTATTTATTTACTTGGTTTTGGCTGTGCAGGGCTTCGTTGTGCGTGGGCTTTTCTCTAGTTGCGTGTGGGCTTCTCACTGCAGCGGCCTCTCCTGTTGTGAAGCAAATCAGTAGTTGTGGCTCCAGGCTCTAGCGCACAGGCCCAGTAGTTGGAGGCGCAGGCCCAGCTGCCCCGCAGCATGTGGGATCCTCCAGGATCAGGGATCGACTCCGAGTCTCCTGCACTGAGGCGGACTCCCTGCCACTGAGCCAGCAGGGAAGCCTGATACTGGCCTCTCTTTTCCTGACTTGCTTCACTTGGTGTGAGAACCTCTTAGTCCACCCATGTTGTTGCAAATGGCAGTATTACATTCTTTTTAGCGGTGAGTGGTAAGGAATTTCTCAAACCCCCGCTGTGTGCCAGGGACTGAGCTGCATAGTGGATGGCACACCCTCTCTTATAAGATCCAAGATGAATTAAACCCTGCCTCTGCCTTCTGTTTCCCTCATGGGAAAAACAGGCATATACAAAACTACGATAAAAGTTTGTCAAGTGTAAGAGTTAGAACTAAACACAAAATCATATGATAACAATGAGAAAGCAACCATTGACTCCTGTGGATTAAAAGACCTAGAGAAGTTTCCTCAGAGAAGGGGACTTTGTATGTGGGCAAGTGGCACTGGACTAAGGGTAGAAAGAGCGGCATCCCTGGGTAGAGGGAACCGTAGGAGAAATGATGTAGGAACACAAAACCGCTAAGTCTGTTTTCAAAACTGTTAATGTTTACCACTACAGTCAGAAGAGTGTAAATCTACACTGATAGAAGTAGAAGGATACAACCAATGCAGGGAACAGGCATTTCTGTGCGACTAGTCATCAGCTTTAATAATCAGTCATCTGCAGCAAGATAGACACACCTAGAGATTATCATACTAAATGCATACTAAGTGATATAAGTCAGAGAAGGACAAATGTCATACGATATGACTTATAGGCAGAATCTAAAATAAATTTATATGAATGAACTTATTTACAAAACAGAAACAGACTCAAAGACTTCAAAAATAAATTTATGGTTACCAAATGGGAACTATGGCAGTAGGGAGGGCTACATTAGGAGTTTGGGATGAACGTATACACAGTGGTGGTGGTGGTGGTGGTGGTTTAGTTGCTAAGTCATGTCTGACTCTTGCAATGCCATGGACTGTAGCCCACCAGGCTCCTCTGTTCACAGGATTTCCCAGGCAAGAAGACTGAAGTGGTTCTGTCTTCTGTCCCCTTCTCTAGGGGATTTTCCCACTAGTATATATAAAATAGATAACCAAAAAGGATATTTGTATAGTATGGGAACTCTACTTAGTATTCTGTAATAACCTTTATGGAAAAAGAATTTGAAAAGGAATGGATATAAATATGAATCACTTTGCTGTACACCTGAAACTAACAGACCATTGTAAATCAACTATATTCCAATATAAAACAAAAAAGGATCAGATTAGCAACTTAACATTTTAATGCTTATGGCATTTTAATGTTTTCATAATAGAATAGTAGGCACTTTGCTAGTCTCTCTCCAATACATGGTTTCATTTAACTTGCACAATTTGTTAATCCCCACTCCACAGATAAGAAGATTAAAGGGTAATGAAGTTAAGTAATTTGCACTAGTGATGACGGGTGGATGTTAAGTCCGGCCTGTTGGAGGCCCCTTCACTTTCTGATTCCTATTTTGTCTTTTTTCTCAGATGATTGTAAGAGCCTCCCAATCAGCCTTCCTGCTTCCACTCATCCCTCCCCTCCATTCTCTTCCCACATAGCAGCCAGAGAGGTCCTTGTCAAATATACATCTGATGATTCCACTTCTCTCCTCAAACCTTCCAGCATTCTCTCTCTCTTGCAATGACATCCAAGGCTCTTGGCCCTGTGGGATTTAGCTCCTGGCCACTCTCTGATCCCACCCCTGGCTCTCTGTACCCTCACACAATGCTTTTGCATGGAATGTTCCTGTCCAGGTAACTTTCCCTTCTTACACTCCTGTCTCTAACTGAACTTCCTCAATGACTCATTCTAATGCAGACCACTCCCTAAGCCCTAGTTCTCCAGTCCTTCTGTCCTCTTACTCTGCAGGATTTCCTCCACTGCACATATTAACCTGATATCAGATTCTTTTATTTCTTTACTTGTTTACAATCTGTCTCTCTTCACTAGAGTGTAAGTTCCCTAAGGACAACAAGTTTTACCTGTATTGCGAATGACTACCCATGTGACCAACCTATCCTAGTTCTCCTTGGACATTGCAGATTTTAAAATTGAAAGGCTCACGTCTGGAGAACTCCCTTCAGTCTTGGGCAAACCAGCATGATTGGTCATCCTACTGCTATCCCCTTTCAAATGCTGGGCTCAAAGCCCTGGGTGATCCAGCCTCTCTGACCATCATCTGTGGTACCCACCAAAACCAGAACAAATACATGCTACTTATGGACTTGGTCTCCTCCTTTGGAAACCGTCTTCAAGTTTTCTGATAAAAATCCACAGCTGTCTGCTCTTGGTTCTCACCTCATGTTATGCATATCTTCATTTAACTCATTGTTTACATTCTGGTTGGTTCAAGAATGTAATGGCCTCTTAGTCATTTACTAGGAGTATATACTTCTGGAGGAGAGGAGCTATACTTTTGTGTCCCTAGAATACTTTGTAAACAATGGATGGATATTTTAAAAAATACTTGTCAAATGAATATTTGTATAAACTGATGAAGACTCCACAGTGAAACTTCCATGTCAAAGTCATCATTCTCCATGAACAGAACCATCAGAGGAGGTGTACAGCTCAGAGCACAGTGAAAAGGTGTTTTCACAGCAAGGGAATGGACCAGGCTGGGAGCTGAGTGCAGGGGAGTGTGTGTATGTGTGTACCTGTGTGTGTGCTTGTGTTACGTGCATGTGTATGTGTTTGGAGAAAAGGTGGCAGGTGTGGGGAGAGGAGAAGAAGATGATAAGACTGAGAAGTGGAAGCGAAGATGACCAAATAAATCACGGAAACAAGAAAAGATTGAGCAGACAATTTAAGATGGTCCTATGACTACGGTTAAATGTGTTTACTAAAGCGTTGTGGATAAGACTGGACATGTGAAAAATATTTAAGAGAATGTACGTGTTGACATAGAAAGATATGCACCATGCATTTTAGGCAACAAAATGATACATGGTGCGGTATTTATCACTGTGGTTTCAATTACAGTTCTGGAGTCCAACTATTCCAACACCAACTCCTTCACTTTCCAGTCTTGAAATCTTAGGCAAGACATCAATTCTCTGAGCCTTAGTTTCCTCATCTGTAAAATGCAGGTAATAATAGTTTCCCTTCATGGGACATTTTAAGGAATAACTGATCTGACTTGGCTACAGATGCTACATATTTTTATGCTATTATCACTATAGAAGTCTATTAAGAGAGAGTGTGTGATTTAAAAAAAAACAGTATGTAAGCTTATCAGTATTAATATGATTGTGAATAGCTTCAATTTTACCTTTATGCATATCTGTAAGTGCTAATTTCTTCGACAAATGTGAATTAATATCTTCACTTTCCAGTCTTGAAATCTTAGGCAAGACATCAATTCTCTGAGCCTTAGTTTCCTCATCTGTAAAATGCAGGTAATAATAGTTTCCCTTCATGGGACATTTTAAGGAATAACTGATCTGACTTGGCTACAGATGCTACATATTTTTATGCTATTATCACTATAGAAGTCTATTAAGAGAGAGTGTGTGATTTAAAAAAAAACAGTATGTAAGCTTATCAGTATTAATATGATTGTGAATAGCTTCAATTTTACCTTTATGCATATCTGTAAGTGCTAATTTCTTCGACAAATGTGAATTAATAGTATAGTTATGTGTAAAAGATGAAAATAAATGGAGCAAGTAAAAGGAACTGGGGTAGGTATCAGGATTTGGAGTACAAAGCCAGGAAACAGAAGAATCAGAACAGGGATCAAGAGATAAAGTGTGCGTGAAGGCAAGGGGGAAGGAACGCAGTTAAGATCAAGGCTGGAGGCAGCCAGATACCCACAATTGGCTTCTCTGAGCTCTCTCTGGGAGGGCAGATCACAAAAGTAAGGACAGAATAGGACCAAGTTGTTGAAATGCAGCATCCTCTCTGAAACATTAGCCATGTATGTTGGGTACCGAGGATTGTTTGTACTGACTCAACAATCTGTTTCTATATCTGGGTTAATTTCTGATGAATTAATTTTTCAAAGAGTACCTGAAATTTGAAGCTTCTTTTTATTTGAATCTCATACTACTAAATTGAGATACTTAATTCCTCTAAAAGAAAATTTTTTCAAGAAAGAGTTTGGCTTAATGCAGTAACTCCATTTACAGAATAAAGTGTCAGTTGCAGAGCTGACTTCCTGCCAAGACAGTAGCTACTGAGGATTCTGGGTAAAGCCCACAGCTGATGTTACCAAAGCACAATGGTCTCACTTCATCCGGGTACACTCAGAAGAACTCCGGAGAAGAACTGACCACTGTGAATGCATTTGTTTTTCAACAAATATGCACATAAAAATATACGGAAGCTAAATGCAATGTGGGAACAGAAAAAGGACATGAGTGGAAAACCCGCTGAAAGCTGAAATAAAGTCTACAGTTGAGTTTTGACAGAGGTACCATGGTTGTGTAAGATGTTAACATCAGGGGAGACCTAGGGAAGGACATATGGGAATTCTCTGTACCATCTTCACATTTCTGAAAATCTAAAATTATCCAAAATTGAAAGCTTATTTAGACACATCTGGGAAGAAATATAACTACAGCAGCGATGATTTGAGTCCTCTTCCGAGCTCAGTCTTTCCCTGCACTGCTTCAGCTGATCCTGTGATGTTGTCTGCTAGCTAGTCCCCTGCAAGCTCTCTCACATCAGCCATCTCCTCTAATGCCTCACCAGTACCTCTTCCCAAAGCAGTCAGATCCTCTCATCTGGTCCCCCTGGCTCCAGCACCTCCAGCATCTCCCATGCACCCTCCTGGAAGAATCAGATTCATAGCTGATCTTCTTACTCACAGCTCTGCAACCTGCTTCATTTCCCCAATGGACAGAGCAGGGTTTCTCAAACTCAGTACCATCAAAATTTTAGATTAGGTCATTCTTTTTTATGGGGGGCAATCCTGTACATGGCAGGACGTTTAGCAGCATCTTTGGCCTCTCCCCGCTAGACACCAGTCATGACCACCAAAATGTTTCAGACATAACCAAACGTCCCCTTGTGCGAGCAACACCACCCTAGCTGAGGACCACTGTCCTCGAGAATGAGGTCTCATTCCTTAGTCTGATGTTCCAAGGCTTCCTGTTATTCCAGTTTTCAACTTTATTCATTCACCTTACCTTCCTCCCATGATAATGATCTTACCATTTCTTGGACATTTTGTTTATACTCTTGGATCTTTGCTTTTATCTCTTGGGGAATTCTGTCTCCCTAATAAGAAAATCAACCTCAATCCAGTAGCGAGCACACACATACACACAACTCTGTTAATGAATGAATGAAGAAAAAACAGGTCCATCTATCTGCAACCAAGTAATACAGCATTATGGACTTCCCTGGTGGCTCAGTGGTAAAGAATCTGCCTGCCAGTGCAGGTGACACAGGAAACACTGGTTTGATCCCTGAGTTGGAAAGACCCCTGGAGAAGGAAATGACAACCTATTTCAGTATTCTTACCTAGGAAATCCCACGGACAGAGGAGCCTAGCAGGTTACAGTCCATGGGTTGCAAAAGAGTCAAACACAATTTAGCAACTACACAACAAAATGCAGCATTGTCTTCTGAGGCATAATTTCTTTCTATTCTTTTCTTCTTCCATTGTCTTCTATCTGTACTTATCTATTGTACACTACATGTGTACAACATAGTTATAATCATTGTTATTTATGCATCCATCTGTCTCTCTCTTCCTTCATCAGACTGTGAGCTTATAGGATATTAATAAGTACTCAATGTTAACTTGGAGTTTATTGTATTCTAGGTTCTGTGGCAAATAACTTAAAAATATCATCTTACTTATTCCCCACAACCACACTCTGTGACAGTTATTATTATCATCTCATTTTATAGATGAGGAATTTTAAGCTCAGTGAATTTAAGTTATTTTTTCAAGGTCACACATCTAGAAGGTGGCAGAGCTGAAATTTAAATTTAAATCGCATAGCAGAGCTCATGTTCTAAACCTCACACTAAGGAACTGTTTTGTCTTTTTTTTTTTTTTTTGTGTACAACATAGTTATAATCATTGTTATTTATGCATCCGTCTGTCTCTCTCTTCCTTCATCAGACTGTGAGCTTATAGGATATTAATAAGTACTCAATGTTAACTTGGAGTTTATTGTATTCTAGGTTCTGTGGCAAATAACTTAAAAATATCATCTTACTTATTCCCCACAACCACACTCTGTGACAGTTATTATTATCATCTCATTTTATAGATGAGGAATTTTAAGCTCAGTGAATTTAAGTTATTTTTTCAAGGTCACACATCTAGAAGGTGGCAGAGCTGAAATTTAAATTTAAATCACATAGCAGAGCTCATGTTCTAAACCTCACACTAAGGAACTGTTTTGTCTTTTTTTTTTTTTTTTAAACTGATCTTTCTAACTTCTATTGTACCAACAGCAGAGCTTTTATTTTTTATTTTTAACTTAAAAAACACTTACTTATTTTTAATTGAAAGGTAATTGCTTTATAGTATTGTGTTGTTTTCTGCCAAACATCAACATGAATCAGCCATAGGTATATATATGTCCCATCCCTCATGAACCTCCCTCCTACCTGCCTCCTCACTTCACCCCTCGAAGGGGTTCAGAGCCCGAGCTTGAGTTCCAAACAGCAGAGCTTTTTACATATGGAATTTGTACAATAAAGCCCTAGTTTTTTAGTTGTGAAATCTAATTCCATCCAAGTAAAGTCATAAGCAAATCCCATCTTTGGATTTTCTAGTCTTTCACGAGGACAGTCCACACAAGTCACTGTATTATGTGATGAGGATTCAGCAGAATTTTCTTTTCAAAAGTCTAGGACAGAATCTTCCTTCCTTTGCAACTTGGCCAACCAGCTTGGATGTTTCCATGTAGTGCTTGAGCCTGGTTCAGGCTTTGCCCAAGAGCAAAGGGTCTCCATCACTGGGTCCACTGGATGGATTTTAGACTGAGGCAGTTTTAGACTTTATATATGAAGGTTTTCTAGCTTTCTTCTTCTCAGCAATAATAGCTAATATTAATATGCACATTTATTATGTGCTAGGTTCTATCTTAAGTACCTCATGGGCATTAATTTATTGATATTTATCCTCACAATAGCCCAATGACCTAGATGCTATCATTTTCCCATTTTACTATTGAGGAAACTGATACAAAGAGCTTAAATAATATGCCCAAGTGATGTGACTCCAGAGCCTACATCCTTAACTGGTATCTTATATTGACATTCAAAGACATAGACTGTTGGTAAACTACTGAGAAACCTGTGACTGAAGGTATTCAAATAGAGGTTAAATTTTTTAATATTATGGATATTGCAGAGAATATCCCTTCATTACCTGTGTTCCTACATCACTTTGTTTGGATCATTACAACAGCAGTGGTCATCACCTATATAAGACATAGTCATTAAACAGTCTGCCCTTTTTCCCCCTGCAACTGTGAATTTCTTTGGTACAAGAAATGGGGTCCTGGCTTTGAATCTATAACATCTTCCACTATGTCTGAGATATCATAGATTTACAGTAAGAATTTGCTGGATTTGTTGGCTAACTCAGGGCTTGAGCACAGAGGTCTGCAAAGGAAGTTATAAAGAATGGATTGCATTCTTGAATTCCTCTAGGCCAAAACTTAGTATCTTGTCTTAGTCATGATTATATGCCTCAAAGGGGTTTAAATTGAGGTACAGAAAAGAAAGTGAGTAACATTTACAAAGCACTTACTTGGTACCAAGAAATGTACAAGGTACTTTACATACATCAGTTCACAGAATCTTTGGGAACAACTCTGAAAGATTCCATTAGTCTCATTTTACAGTTGAAGAATCTGAACCTCAGAGAGGTTAAATGTCTTTTTCAAAGTCATATACAGTGGTAGAGCTAAATGTAATCATCCTAAGATGGTGTCTTTTCAGCACATCACATTCTCCCTATCAACAGTAGGAATAGCAACTATGTCCTAACCTGCATGCCACCAGCATTCACTACCTTCCCTGAGCACTGTGGGAATGAGTCCAGAGCGTGTGCCGTCCATTTGTCATCCTTGAGCTCTACCACATGGTAAATATGAATTGTTTTCCCTACCATTTCACCCTTACTTCATGAAGGTGTCTATAAACTTGGCTGGAAAGACAGAATCAGGATGCCAGCCTCTCCCTTGGTGAGAGTCCTGCCCTTCTGTGACTGCTGGTTCTGTGGCAGAGAGAAGGTACATGACAGTAATGATGATGCATGAATAAATGAATGAATGATTAAGTGCATCCAAGGAGGCTGATCTGAGTCTAACATATTCAGATTCATTGCAGTCTTTAAAGAAATCAAAATGGAGAAGGAGCAAACAGAGTTCAGGCTACATGGCAGACCGCTTGAGCTCCCCTCTTTTAGAGTGAGGACACAGGGGCCACTTGAGAGAAAGACAGACCTGAGATCCCACTGCCGCTGGAGCCAGCATTCTGTATGCAAATGTGAGCCTGTCATTTAAAGAACTCTGCTCCGGAACTCCTTAGGGCCTCCCAACTCAGACTCAAGCCTCCAGGAGTCTGCATAAGTGGTATGAGCTGGGAGGAAACACCATCTTCTTGATGGATTAATTTATAGGTAAAAAGTGGCAGAGAAGTGATTGCCAGGAACTTCATTCCCCAAGATTTGAAACAGGCACTACTAATTATTAACCAGGGGGCTAAATGCTGAGGTCATGTTCTAAAACAGAGGTTGGACTAGCAATGAATAACTTCCTCTAGCAGAAAAAATATGTTACACCGTCAAACAAAGAGTGCATAAGAGAGACACACAGAAGTTGAGAAGACTCACTGAAGCTTCTTCCAGGCACTCCCCTCCCACCTTCCCGCAGTGGATCTGAGTCATTAAGGCAGGGCTGCTATAACCTGGCTTCACAATGGATGCTGCCACAGACAGCATGGGTTGGAAGAGATCTTTCTCACAATTAAGACATCCCCAAATTAACTTAGCTTCTTCTGAAGTACCTGCTATGGATCCATGTTCATTCTTGAAAACTCAGCTTAGGGTTAATTAAAAATCCAACCAAGGTTAACAAAAATTCACCCAGCACCCACTCCATGGTATACACCTCGCTTAACACTGGAGATGCAGAATGAACAAGACAGGATTCCTGCTTCACTGAACTAGCTGTCCAGGAGGACAGGCAGAAAAAGAAATAATTAAAAGGCAGTAGGCTGGATGTGGTGGTGGTGGAGGAGAATGCTGATGCTTTAACAGTATTAGGGAAGGGTTTCTAGCGCCCTTTAGGGGGAGTTTGGTTATAGGTCTTGGAAGACAGAATTGCTAAGAAATGTACTGGAGAACAAGTGAGTTTCAGATGGGAAGGAATAACATTCCAGATAGAGAAGACAGTGTGAGTAAAGGCATGGCTTTGGGAACCAGAGTTTGGGGTACAGGATACTTCCATCAGGTCACTTTTATGAGGGAGCCACTCTGAAGGATCACGGTGGAGAGTGATGAGACTGGAGACTCAGGGAGGTGACAAGTTGCAGGTGGTTCTACTTGGCTGATGCGCAGGTCATTTAGAGCCCTAAAGGATTTTATATAGGGAAGTTAAGCATTCAGATTAATGCTCATTCATAGAGGCACAATGGAGGAAGGTTTGGAGATGGTGAAATGGAGGTAGGAGAATTGCTCTGTGATGATAATCTAGGAAACAGACAATAAAGTCATTACATTAGAGACTGAGAGGAGGTGGTACACTCAGGATAGATTAGTGGGGCTGACTGTACTATATGAGGCCTGTGGAGAAAGGGAGAGGGAGGAGTCTGGGACAATTTTAAATTTGAGCTTGGATACAGGGTAGTTGATGCTGTTGTCTGTTGAAACAGAGATGAAAGGGGTAGGGCCAGGACAGTGTCGAGGGTCTGGATAAGGAGCTGAGGTCTGGTTCTCTGAAATGTTTGTGGCTCATTAATGTGTAGGTGTTCAGCAAATTGTTAAGACTTGGAAGACAGACTTCAGAGTTTTTTGTAGGTAATTGCTTTATAGTATTGTGTTGTTTTCTGCCAAACATCAACATGAATCAGCCATAGGTATATATATGTCCCATCCCTCATGAACCTCCCTCCTACCTGCCTCCTCACTTCACCCCTCGAAGGGGTTCAGAGCCCGAGCTTGAGTTCCAAACAGCAGAGCTTTTTACATATGGAATTTGTACAATAAAGCCCTAGTTTTTTAGTTGTGAAATCTAATTCCATCCAAGTAAAGTCATAAGCAAATCCCATCTTTGGATTTTCTAGTCTTTCACGAGGACAGTCCACACAAGTCACTGTATTATGTGATGAGGATTCAGCAGAATTTTCTTTTCAAAAGTCTAGGACAGAATCTTCCTTCCTTTGCAACTTGGCCAACCAGCTTGGATGTTTCCATGTAGTGCTTGAGCCTGGTTCAGGCTTTGCCCAAGAGCAAAGGGTCTCCATCACTGGGTCCACTGGATGGATTTTAGACTGAGGCAGTTTTAGACTTTATATATGAAGGTTTTCTAGCTTTCTTCTTCTCAGCAATAATAGCTAATATTAATATGCACATTTATTATGTGCTAGGTTCTATCTTAAGTACCTCATGGGCATTAATTTATTGATATTTATCCTCACAATAGCCCAATGACCTAGATGCTATCATTTTCCCATTTTACTATTGAGGAAACTGATACAAAGAGCTTAAATAATATGCCCAAGTGATGTGACTCCAGAGCCTACATCCTTAACTGGTATCTTATATTGACATTCAAAGACATAGACTGTTGGTAAACTACTGAGAAACCTGTGACTGAAGGTATTCAAATAGAGGTTAAATTTTTTAATATTATGGATATTGCAGAGAATATCCCTTCATTACCTGTGTTCCTACATCACTTTGTTTGGATCATTACAACAGCAGTGGTCATCACCTATATAAGACATAGTCATTAAACAGTCTGCCCTTTTTCCCCCTGCAACTGTGAATTTCTTTGGTACAAGAAATGGGGTCCTGGCTTTGAATCTATAACATCTTCCACTATGTCTGAGATATCATAGATTTACAGTAAGAATTTGCTGGATTTGTTGGCTAACTCAGGGCTTGAGCACAGAGGTCTGCAAAGGAAGTTATAAAGAATGGATTGCATTCTTGAATTCCTCTAGGCCAAAACTTAGTATCTTGTCTTAGTCATGATTATATGCCTCAAAGGGGTTTAAATTGAGGTACAGAAAAGAAAGTGAGTAACATTTACAAAGCACTTACTTGGTACCAAGAAATGTACAAGGTACTTTACATACATCAGTTCACAGAATCTTTGGGAACAACTCTGAAAGATTCCATTAGTCTCATTTTACAGTTGAAGAATCTGAACCTCAGAGAGGTTAAATGTCTTTTTCAAAGTCATATACAGTGGTAGAGCTAAATGTAATCATCCTAAGATGGTGTCTTTTCAGCACATCACATTCTCCCTATCAACAGTAGGAATAGCAACTATGTCCTAACCTGCATGCCACCAGCATTCACTACCTTCCCTGAGCACTGTGGGAATGAGTCCAGAGCGTGTGCCGTCCATTTGTCATCCTTGAGCTCTACCACATGGTAAATATGAATTGTTTTCCCTACCATTTCACCCTTACTTCATGAAGGTGTCTATAAACTTGGCTGGAAAGACAGAATCAGGATGCCAGCCTCTCCCTTGGTGAGAGTCCTGCCCTTCTGTGACTGCTGGTTCTGTGGCAGAGAGAAGGTACATGACAGTAATGATGATGCATGAATAAATGAATGAATGATTAAGTGCATCCAAGGAGGCTGATCTGAGTCTAACATATTCAGATTCATTGCAGTCTTTAAAGAAATCAAAATGGAGAGGGAGCAAACAGAGTTCAGGCTACATGGCAGACCGCTTGAGCTCCCCTCTTTTAGAGTGAGGACACAGGGGCCACTTGAGAGAAAGACAGACCTGAGATCCCACTGCCGCCGAGCCAGCATTCTGTATGCAAATATGAGCCTGTCATTTAAAGAACTCTGCTCCGGAACTCCTTAGGGCCTCCCAACTCAGACTCAAGCCTCCAGGAGTCTGCATAAGTGATATGAGCTGGGAGGAAACACCATCTTCTTGATGGATTAATTTATAGGTAAAAAGTGGCAGAGAAGTGATTGCCAGGAACTTCATTCCCCAAGATTTGAAACAGGCACTACTAATTATTAACCAGGGGGCTAAATGCTGAGGTCATGTTCTAAAACAGAGGTTGGACTAGCAATGAATAACTTCCTCTAGCAGAAAAAATATGTTACACCGTCAAACAAAGAGTGCATAAGAGAGACACACAGAAGTTGAGAAGACTCACTGAAGCTTCTTCCAGGCACTCCCCTCCCACCTTCCCGCAGTGGATCTGAGTCATTAAGGCAGGGCTGCTATAACCTGGCTTCACAATGGATGCTGCCACAGACAGCATGGGTTGGAAGAGATCTTTCTCACAATTAAGACATCCCCAAATTAACTTAGCTTCTTCTGAAGTACCTGCTATGGATCCATGTTCATTCTTGAAAACTCAGCTTAGGGTTAACTTAAAAATCCAACCAAGGTTAACAAAAATTCACCCAGCACCCACTCCATGGTACACACCTCGCTTAACACTGGAGATGCAGAATGAACAAGACAGGATTCCTGCTTCACTGAACTAGCTGTCCAGGAGGACAGGCAGAAAAAGAAATAATTAAAAGGCAGTAGGCTGGATGTGGTGGTGGTGGAGGAGAATGCTGATGCTTTAACAGTATTAGGGAAGGGTTTCTAGCGCCCTTTAGGGGGAGTTTGGTTATAGGTCTTGGAAGACAGAATTGCTAAGAAATGTACTGGAGAACAAGTGAGTTTCAGATGGGAAGGAATAACATTCCAGATAGAGAAGACAGTGTGAGTAAAGGCATGGCTTTGGGAACCAGAGTTTGGGGTACAGGACACTTCCATCAGGTCACTTTTATGAGGGAGCCACTCTGAAGGATCACGGTGGAGAGTGATGAGACTGGAGACTCAGGGAGGTGACAAGTTGCAGGTGGTTCTACTTGGCTGATGCGCAGGTCATTTAGAGCCCTAAAGGATTTTATATAGGGAAGTTAAGCATTCAGATTAATGCTCATTCATAGAGGCACAATGGAGGAAGGTTTGGAGATGGTGAAATGGAGGTAGGAGAATTGCTCTGTGATGATAATCTAGGAAACAGACAATAAAGTCATTACATTAGAGACTGAGAGGAGGTGGTACACTCAGGATAGATTAGTGGGGCTGACTGTACTATATGAGGCCTGTGGAGAAAGGGAGAGGGAGGAGTCTGGGACAATTTTAAATTTGAGCTTGGATACAGGGTAGTTGATGCTGTTGTCTGTTGAAACAGAGATGAAAGGGGTAGGGCCAGGACAGTGTCGAGGGTCTGGATAAGGAGCTGAGGTCTGGTTCTCTGAAATGTTTGTGGCTCATTAATGTGTAGGTGTTCAGCAAATTGTTAAGACTTGGAAGACAGACTTCAGAGTTTTTTGTGGAAAAGAAAGAGGGGGCTTGAAAGAATGTGTGAATGAGGTTAGTCCGAGGCAACACAGTGATAAGAGCGATGGGAGCAGGAACCCATTCAGTAAAAATGAAAGAAAGAGCAGCCACAAAGAAGCAGCACTGCCAGGAAAACAACTGACGAGCCAGGGCTCCCCACAGAGCCGTGGGTCTAGGGGGTTCCAGAAGGAGGGAGAACCCAGGGTCAAATGCAGCCAGTGCAAGGTGAGGACTGTGCGTGCTCCCTGGGGCTGGAGCGGAGTCTGCTCAGGGTCCACACAGCGCAAGCCAGGGGACAGGGGTGCGAGGCAATGATGGGAGGGTCACAGGAGGGGCAGGGTCAAGGATCTTGGCTGAGAAGGGCAGGAGAGAGAGAAAACAGCCACTCACAGAGGCAAACGTCCAAAGAGACGTATCATTTCTTGTTTATTCAGGATGAAAGAGACCTGAGCACATTTATAACCTGAGAGGTAACAGCTAGTAGAGAAGGAAGGGGTTAAAGAAAAACTGAAAGAGGAGATATGTGATGGAGTGAAGTCCTAAGGAGGTTGAGAGGGGAAAGGAATGAGATCGGGGGAGAATGGCCTCCAACAGGGAAAACTCCTCTTCTTCTGAACTGGAGGAGAGGAGGTGAGAAGCCTGTAAAACCCAGTCATCTTGGAGAAGTGTATAAAACATTTGTGGGACAAACATGGCTCCTCCTCACTCAGCAGCCTTGTGAGCTGGGAAAGTCCGCTTCCCCATCCTTGTTCTTACCTGTGTTGAGGCTGATGGCACCTCCCTGGCTGGTGATCAGTGCATCAGATTAAGTATGTAAAGCATTTAGCACAGTTCTGCCATATAATAAGTACTCAATAATCAACATGTTTGTCCTGTTTTTAATCACTGATTTTATCATTATACCGTTTGATTATGGATGCAATAAGCTTTTGGTGCAGTGGCAAAGAATATGTCTGTTTGTGCAGAAGCTGCAAGAGACTCAGGTTTGATCCTTGCCTTGGGAAGATTCCCTGGAGTACGAAATGGCAACCCAATCCAGTATTCTGGCCTGGAAAATTCCACAGAGAGAGGAGCCTGGCTTTGGAGGACTCCAGTCCATGGGGTCATAAAGAGCTGGACACGACTGAGCAAACAGGCATTCACAAGATTTTGCGGTTTCCTAACCTGCGCACCTAACCATCATTGCCATTGTTAACATTTATAAAAATGTTTTGAATGGCAAATAACTTTCTTAAACTCTTGGAACAAAATTGTTTTCTTAAGTAAGGACTGTATCCTATGGAATATAGTATATATTTATATAATCTGACATATATGTGTTACATACATAGACATAATTATTCATGTATTATGCATATATAATATATATTATTGCATGCATATAATATACTTATATTATATATTAAAGCATACATAAAAGAATACTAAGGTATTTTCTTGTCATTTTTTTTCCTGAAGACTTTCTAGCTTTTTCAGTCTTAAAAGTTTGGGTTTTTTAAATAAGACACTACCTTACAAGAATTCTGACACTGTTCCTCTTGAGCTTATTTTAAACTGATTCTGAGAAGCTTCTAGAAAGACTTGTCAAAATGGAACATATTAGAATGTGGAAACTCACCAAAGAGGTTATTTGTCAGAGCGGAGCATTTTGTGGGGCTGGTTTCACCTCATTCTGCGGAGTCACAGTATTATGGGTGGGTTGGGTTAGATCCAGATTACATTTACATAAAACACTCCTGGCAGATGCCTTCGATCTTTGACATCTTTTTTCTTTTTCCTTTTGCTTCCTTCTCTTTTCGCTTCCTTCCTCCCTCCCCCATAACCCTTCCACCTTCCCTCCTTCCCTTTCTTTCACGAGCAAATAAAAAATACAGATTGTTGCACTGTACTCATGAAAATTAAACAGCAAACGTCAGTAATCACATCTGAATAAGTCTTCAGAGGTGAGAGAGCTCATTCATTGCATAAGTTGCTGATCATTGGTCAGCAATGGGCATCTTTCTCTGACCTGCATTCAAGTGCTGTATGCACTCCAGGCTCAAGGACTGGAAAAGACACGTTTTTTCTCTTAGGAGATCCTCACTGACAGGAACCCTGGGGTTTAGGGCACGGCTTGTCCAGAGTACAGTGCTAATAAAGGTGGGGCTTACAGCTTGAATTAGGCTGTCTGAGTCCAAGTGCAGTGCCATTTCCCATATGGCTGTGCTGATCCTTAATGAGAAACAAGGTCTTTTCAATGGGATTTACAAATGTTGGCAAGCAGGGTATGAAATCCATTTTCTCAGCTAAGAATATTCTCTTTCATTCTTTTACATTCTACTTAGAAATGAGCTCTGTCCTCATTTCCACTTCCAGTTAAGCCATTTGGTTTGTCTACCAGCTACTTAACTATATATTTTGAGCTATGACATCTTGGTTGCAAGTCCCACGCTTTTATTGGGGATGGGGGCAGTGGGGATTCCAACACAAACTGAGAAGGGATATCACGCAGAACAAGGTAAGTAAGAATAAAGTATTACTGTCACTGAACAGCAGGAAGAGAAGTAGCTTAGAGTAATTCTGTCCTCACTGCTAGCCACCACCTCTGGTGTCTTGAACACCACCCATTTTACAGATGGCAAAACTGAAGTCTGTGTACACAGTCTTCTACTTCTACGTAAGTTGCATACAGCATGGCCTGGAAGCCAGTAGTTGAGAAATGAGTTAAGAATGCATCGAAATGGCATAAATCAGTTGTTTTATATTGTATTTATGCTGGGAATTTGGGAAGTACATTAAAATCTTTCTAGGAAATTACAGCAGTTGAGTTTACAGTCCTCTTCCCAGCTGGAAAAGTATGTTTGGGCTGGAAGATGACAAACAAATGTCTGTTCCTAATTTTCAAGGTAATAAAAGCACTATTGTTAAGTTGCTAAGTCATGTCTGACAATTTGCGACCCCATGGACTGTAGCCCGCCAAGTTCCTCTGTTCATGGGACTTCCCAGGCAAGAATACTGGAGTGGATTGCCATTTCCTTCTCCAGAGGATCTTCCCAACTCAGGGATCAAACCTGTGTCTCTTGCCTTGGCAGGGTGGATTCTTTACCCACTGAGCCACTGGGAAAACACCAAATAAAGGCAGTAAATAATGGAAAACATTCTGATTACAAGTACTAAGCAAAATTTGAGGACAAAGTTGAGGTTATGTAATTTTCCCAAAACACAAAGGGGAAGTAAACAGAAAACAGCATTGCTAAAGGAAATCAGTGACTTTGGTTTTTTGTTTAAGGAGCAATGTGACCTGGGGAAGAGCCTCACCCCTCAAACTCTTGCCTTCTTCCTCAGTGTCAAAGAACAGCCAAACTCTACTCTTTGTACCCCCATAGGATCATTTGGAGAATGAAGTGAATTATCACATGGAAACTACTTTGAAAAATAGTTAGAACTGAGTGAATTATCACTTGGAAACTACTGTGGAAAATAGTTTTCAGTGCTAAAGGACTGTTCTTATGTTTCTAGAATGTGAAGTCCATGGCGAATTTTAGAGGTGAAAGGAGTCTTGAGTGAGTTGATGCTCTAGGCTTCTTTTGTCTTCTCATCTGTAAAATGAGAATAATCCTATTTCCCTCATAAACTTGCACTGAGGACTGAATGAAACAATCTTTATGAAGTGCCCTGTGCAAACATGTACTCAATCTGTAGTACGTGTAGCCCCTGGAGTGTGGGCTCTAGGGCCAGAAGGCCTGGGTTCAAATCCTACTCTGTTACTTAGCCATTCCCTGGCCTCATCTCCTCCCTCGATACCAGGGATAAGAGTGTCACCTCCCTCACAGGACTACTGTGAGGACCAAAGCAGTCAGTCTGTGTAAATGCTTTGTGACTGGCATCTAAGAATCCCTCAATAAATGGGAGCTTTTACATAAGGAGATTTATTATAATTAATTTTTATTAATGACTGCACACTAAAGCTCAGTAAGAATCCTCAAATATCAGTATTTTCAGACCTGAATAAAATCTAAAGGGGGCAGCAACCTCCCCCCCGCCAAGGACCCACATAGCAGTTTGCTCTCTAGCACTCCGAGGGCATATAATTGCTCCTGAACAAACACACTCTATCTCTGAGTTTGGACATCAATGGACTCGAAACACACATTAGGATAATCTCTTAACCATGTCCTATAAATATTCATTGTGGTTTAAACCCTTGTCACAATGAAGGAGCCCAACAACAATTCCTTGGGCTGATAAGTCTCCCTGTCTCAGAGCAGCCAAGGAGGGGGCCGGGTGGGATGCTGCAGGAGGAGCCAGGGCCTCACCTGGATGGGCTCAGCCCATCCTCCCAACCCCTGCCCCCACCTGCCTCTGCACTCACAGACCTTCCGCTCCTCCTGCAGGGAGCTCAGCCTCCGTCATTTAGCCTCCCCAGGCCCTGGCATAGTTTGCTCTACAAAGGCTTGTTGAATAAATGAGGATGTCTTAGTTGAATGACTGAATGAGTTCTCTCTACTTGACTCTCTGAATGAGTCAAATAGTTCTCTTTTACTACTGGGATGAGGAACAGGATATCTCTTGGCTCAGACGTGAGCCACCCAGAGTGTTCAATAATGATCAGAAAGAAAGAGAGGGGTGATTCTGGAAGGACAAGAAACTGGAGATCTCAGAAACCTCTACAGGATACAGGTTGCTTGGGGCTGCTGTACGTGATGATCCGGGGAGATGGTGTGGGGTGGGAGGTGGGAGGGGGCTTCGGCTTTGGGAGATCGTGTACACCTGTGGCTGATTCATGTCGATGTGTGGCAGAACCAATACAGTATTGTAAAATAGAATAAAGTATTTTTAAATAAATAAATAAATTTAAAAATAAAAATGAAAGACGTTTTCTGACCAAAAAAAAAAAAAAAGGAAAAAAGAAAAGAAACCTCTACTGTAATATCCTAAGGGGTCTTCCAAACTTGGTTCTCACTCTGGTGGATTCTGATATGCAGGGTGAAGAGGACCCAGAAGCAGAGGTACCCGTGGAAAAAGCCATGCTTGCGATCTGGTAAGAACAACCCTTTCATTCCCTGAAGACCCCAGCCAGTGCCTGGAGCAGGGGCTGGAGAGGGTGTGATTGGAGGATTAGCAGGAGGCACGCAGATGGGGAGCATGACTGAGCATCTGCCAGCCTGCTGCGCCACGGAACGTGAACCAGGGCAGGCCCTGCTTTAGGAGGCTGGAAAGCTCAGTAACAAGCATTACGGACTTCCTTTTTGGTGCCACAAACTAAATGCTATTTATACACTGTCTCTTTTAATCCTCATACTCATTGAACCTCCATATTATAAGTGAGGAAAATAACTTCAAAGAGGTTAAGCATCATTCTTAGATCATATAGCTTCAAACAAAGATGCAAATGCAGGTTCATTTGATTTCAAAGGCCATGAGATTTTTCCGAACCCTTTGTTCCTCTCCAGGCTTGTGTCCTGGGTAATCAGGATAAGTAGGCTTTAGGAGGAGAGGCTATAGTGGGCTTGATAGTCCAGGCAGATATCTGTCTAGACTAGAGTCCCAGGTTCAAGGTAACAAAACGGCTATATCCTAGCTGCTTGTGAGGTCTTCCTATCAGGTCCCGTCTGGTGGGTTGGCTTGGCTCAGGGACCGAGCTCAGTTGAATCCACAGGTGACAGGAATCAGGGACAAATACACAGCACCTGGAAACCCAATTATGTACCCCTGGGCTGAGGACTGGTAGGAAGGGTCTGCCATTCTTGTTTCCTGGCTGCTTGGTTCATTCTCTACCTCCTCTTCCATAAGAAGATACCTCACAAGGAAGAAGGAGGAAAAGGGTAGAGACTAATGAGAGTCTGCCAGGTATCTCCTTCCTATATTTGTGCAGACAAAGGAAGCTGATGGCCTCATCACTGGGTCTCCCCCATACAATTACAAGTGGATGGTAGAGAATGAGGAGCAGGTGAAGGGGGCAGGAAGGGCCTTGCAAATAGATCTGTGATATTATGCAATTTTCTTACCCTTTCTGGGCTTCAGTCAATCTGTAAAAATGAGTTACTAACATAAATGAAAATAAAACACTGTGACTCTGATGAAGAGGCAACGTAAACGTTGAATTGTATTAATAGCACCTTAAAATTGATAATAAGAATCCCATGTACTAAGTTGCTTTAGTCTTGTCCAACTCTTTGCAGCCCCATGGACAGTGGCCACCAGACTCCCCTGTCCATGGGATTCTCTAGGCAAGAATATTGGAGTGGGTTGCCACGCCCTCCTCCAAGGGATCTTCCCTGCCCGGAGATCGAACCCATGTCTCTTATGTCTTCTGTGTTGGGAGGTGGGTTCTTTACCACTAGCTCCACCTGGGAAGCCCAATACATCTAGTTAGTTTGCAAAATGCTTTCACATACATCGTCCTGGCTACAATAGGTTGGGTGGTGCTATTCAATCCCATTGTATGGACAGGAAAACCAATACTCAGAGAGGATACATTTTGTTCAAGGTCACAGGTTGAAAAGAGATGAACCTGGATGTTGAGCATTGGTGTCACACGATGTAGACAATGTGTATGGAGTCATATATAGCCACAGTCTAAGAAAGTTTCAGTAAAAACAAAACCGTTGTGATGTGTGGCTTTGTCTGCTGTAGAAATGAAGACGCAAAGCTGCAGAGGCTAAGCAACTGGCACAAATTCCTTCTCTTCAGGCTGTGAGTCTGTTTTGTAAATAAGTTCATTTGCATGACTCATTTGTAAAGATTCTACATATATGATATCATATGATATTTCTCTTTCTCCATCTGACTTCACTCAGTATAACAGCCTCTGGGTCCACCCCTGTAGCTGCAAAGGGTGTAATGGCTGAGTAAATATTCCAGTATATACGTTACCAGAGAGGAAGAGTGGCAGAGAGGACTAGTTAGACAGTTGGGAATTGACATGTCCATACTGCTATATTTCAAATGGATAACAAGGACCTACTGTATACCACAGGGAATTCTGCTCAATATTACGCAACAACCTAACTGGGAAAAGAATGATGATAATACTTCTATATGTATACCTGAATCACTTTGTTGTACAACTAAAACTAGCATAACACTTAATCAATTATATGCCAGTCTAAAATAAAAAGTTAAAAACAAGAAATAATAGCACAGAATAGAGTAGTTTAGCTGAAATATGAACTCAAGACTGTCCAACCCCCAAAGCCATATCTTTATATTCCTGCCCCAGGTGGCACATTGTTATTCTTTAATCCAACAAGTCATTACTGAGTTATTACTTTATGTTTCAAACGCTGATCAAAACACTGGGGGGAAATGACAGAATCCTTGTTCTCATGAAGCTTATATTCTGCCAATAAGCATAGAAGTAAAACTGATTGTTAAGTTAGATTATGTATTGAATTGTGTATGCCCTAAAAAGTTGAATTAAAGTCTTAACACACTATATTACCTCAGAATGTGACCTTATTTGAACATAGGATCATTAAGATGTAATGAATGAAGTTAAACTGAGTTCATACTGGAGTAGGGTGGGCCCTGATTCCAATACGACTCCATCCTTCTAGAAGGACAGAAACACACAGCGGGAAGAGGACTGTCTGAAGACAGGGGCATGATCGAAGAGATGTTTTTACAAGCTAAGGAACATGAAGGTTTGTGGCAAATACCAGGAATTAGGAAGAGGACAGGAAGGATTCTCCCCTACAGGGTTTGGAGAGAACGGAGCCCTGTCTCCACCTTGATTTTGGACTTCTGGCCTCCAGAACTGTGTGACAATACATTTCTACAGTTTTCTGCCACTTAGTTTGTGACACATTGTTATGTGAGCCCTAGGAAACTACAGACAGAGATGTTATTTAGAACAATGAAGCAAAGAATAATAAACATTTAAAAATTCAAAACACCAAGGATGTTTTAGGGGGCTTCCCTGGCAGACCAGTGGTTAAGACTTCACCTTCCAAAGCAGGGGGTGTGGGTTCAATCCCTGGTCATGGAGCTAAAATACCACATGCCTTGGAGGCCAAAACGAAACAAAACATAAAACAGAACCAATATTGTAATAAATTCAATAAAGACTTGAAAAAAAAGTCCACATAAAAAAAAAAAGATGTTTTTGGAGATGAGCAAAAACTGCCATGGAAAGACTCTGATGCTGGGAGGGCTTGGAGGCAGGAGGAAAAGGGGACGACAGAGGATGATATGGCTGGATGGCATCACTGACTCGATGGACATGGGTGTGGGTGAACTCCGGGAGTTGGTGATGGACAGGGAGGCCTGGCGTGCTGCAATTCATGGGGTCACAAAGAGTTGGACACAACTGAGCAATTGAACTGAACTGAACTGAAAGACTGCCAAAGACACAGACCTGAGGCCTTTCTATCTCCATGTGAGCAGTTTGGGTGCTGGGCTGCCTACCACACGCCACCCGGCAGGACCTCTGCCTCCCGAGGCAGGACTGGCTCCTGTGGCGGCTTCCCAGCTCACCTCTACACGAACTTGACTCAGAAGGGTTTACTAAGCAAATTAATAATGTAAACGAGATCTCAGCTAGCACCTTCCACACGGAGAAGGCCTACTGCACAATAATTGCTTGCATACAAATGGATGCTACAGTTGAAAATGAGTCTGTAATGCTTGTGAAAGCAGGCTATCAGGACTGCTGATGGGGGATCCTTTGGTATTTCTTGCATCCTTCTTGCTGTTACATGAACAATAGTAAAGCTACACAGAGAAGGCAATGGCACCCCACTCCAGTACTCTTGCCTGGAAAATCCCATGGATGGAGGAGCCTGGTAGGCTGCAGTCCATGGGGTCGTGAAGAGTCGGATACGACTGAGCAACTTCACTTTGACTTTTCCCTTTCATGCATTGCAGAAGGAAATGGCAGCCCACTCCAGTGTTCTTGCCTGGAGAATCCCAGGGACGAGGGAGCCTAGTAGGCTGCCGTGTATGGGGTCGCACAGAGCTGGACACGACTGAAGCGACTTAGCAGCAGTAGCAGCAGCAGTAAAGCTACAAAGTGCTGTAAATCTTAGGTTGCGTTCTTCACACTAGGCTTTCCTTTTCATCTTCACAGCTACCCAGGATGGTGGGTGTTAGGAAGGTTCCCATTTAATAGATGAGGACACTGAAGCTTTGAGAGGTTGGGAAACTAGCCACAGTCCCAGGGAATGCCAGCATGGGACCTAGAACCCAGAGCATCTGCCTCCAGATTTAGTGGGTGGCTAAAAAAGAGAAAAAACCATATTGTTTTTCTACAATTCAGTTGTTTATAAACCTTTCAATAATATTTTACCTTTGATTGATTACTAGATACTCAGGAAACATTAGATCATTTAGTTCTCCTGTAATCAATGAAGTTGGTATTGTCATTCCCATTTAAAAAAAAAAAAAAACAAGAATCTCACAGAAGTTATGTGACTTTTCTAAGACCACATGGCAGGTGGTTGGACCTACATTCAAGTGAAATGAAGTTACTCAGTCATGTGGGACTCTTGGTGATCCCATGGACTGTAGCCTACCAGGCTCCTCCATCCATGGGATATTCCAGCCAAGAGTACTGGAGTGGGTTGCCATTTCCTTCTCCAGGGGATCTTCCCTGCCTGGGGATCAAACCCAAGTCTCCCACATTGCAGGTAGATGCTTTACCCTCTGAGCCACCAGAGAAGACCTACATTCAAGTGAAGTGAAGTTGCTCAGTCGTGTCCAACTCTTTGTGACCCCATGGACTGTAGCTTACCGGGCTCCTCCATCCATGGGATTTTCCAGGCAAGAGTACTGGAGCGGGTTGCCATTTCCTTCTCCAGGGGATCTTCCTGACCCAGGGGTCAAACCCAGCTCTCCTACATTGTAGGCAGATGCTTTACCCTCTGAGCCATGAGAAAAGTCCTACATTCAAGCAGGGACTGGCTAAACCCAAAGCCCAGCTCTCACACACCCTTATCTTCATTCACTCTGAGGGCAGAACCAGTGAACCAGTGAGGCTGCTCAGTTGTGTCCAGCTCTTTTCGACCCCATGGAGTATAGCCTACCAGGCTCCTCCATCCATGGAATTTTCCAGGCAAGAGTGCTGGAGTGGGTTGTGCAGAAGTGGTTGTTAAAAACTCAGAACTCTGGACCTCACCAAGACCTGCTGGATCAGAGTTTGTGAAAATGGACTCTGGATGATGTAAATATTCTAATGGCTCTTTCCTAATTTTTTAAAAATTAATTTTGTTCATTTTTGGCTGCACTGGGTCTTCCTCGTTGTGTGTGGGCTTGCTCTAGTTGTGGAGAACAGTGGCTGCTCTTTGTCGCAGTACGCGGGCTTCTCATTGCAGTGGCTTTTCTTGTTGTAGAGCATGGGCTCTGGGTGTGCAGGTTTCAGAGGTTGTGGAACGTGGGCTCAGTTGCCCCTTGGCATGTAGGATTTTTCTGGACCAGGGGTTGAACCCATGTCCCCTGAACTGGCAGGTGATTCTTTACCACTGAGCCACCAAGGCAGTCCCTCTGATGACTCTTGATGCTCCATTCTCTGGGGAACGGGGTTTCACTTCTTTAGTATGTATCAGTTCAGTCGCTCAGTCGTGTCTGACTCTTTGCGACCCCATGAATCGCAGCATGCCAGGCCTCCCTGTCCATCACCATCTCCTGGAGTTCACTCAGACTCACATCTATCAAGTCCGTGATGCCATCCAGCCATCTCATCCTCGGTCGTCACCTTCTCCTCCTGCCCTCAATCCCTCCCAGCATCAGAGTCTTTTCCAATGAGTCACCTCTTCGCATGAGGTGGCCAAAGTACTGGAGTTTCAGCTTTAGCATCATTCCTTCCAAAGAAATCCCAGGGCTCATCTCCTTCAGAAGGGACTGGTTGGATCTCCTTGCAGTCCAAGGGACTCTCAAGAATCCTCTCTAACACCACAGTGCAAAAGCATCAATTCTTTCGTGCTCAGCCTTCTTCACAGTCCAACTCTCACATCTTTACATGACCACAGGAAAAACCATAGTCTTGATTAGACGGACCTTAGTCAGCAAAGTAATGTCTCTGCTTTTGAATATGCTATCTAGGTTGGTCATAACTTTTCTTCCAAGGAGTAAGCGTCTTTTAATTTCATGGCTGCAGTCAAGGGCTCCCTGATATCCCCTTCTACGGGGCTCTTGGACAGATGTTCCCCAAACAGCACAGAAAATAGGTACCAGCTGGCTCTGTGAGGGTGTCCAGTGTTGGGCTCTGCAGAGATGTCACCTCCAACTGCTACTCCCCACAGCCAGGGGACAGAGGTATCTGGCAGGGAGAGGAGAGAGGCCCTTGGGCCCCCATTCTAACATTTTCATTTATCATGCAAATGAACAGAGTGAAATTAGGTCATGTCAGGGCTCGCAAATCAAAACTGTGTCAGAGAGCTCTTCCATGGCCAGAGTCGGGGGCTGGCTTTGGGTTCTTCAGATGCTTCTAATTTGGAATTTCCCAGCCAATCAGGAAGCTCCTTGTGCCAGGCTTCTTCAGCATGAGGGGTGTCTATGGCCAAGGTCTCTGGATGTGCAGCAATGATTTGCAGCCAGGTCTCAGCTTTAGGCTCAGCTGAATTCAGATAAAGGACCACTAAGTGTCCTAAGAGTTCAATGAAAAATGCTGTGTGTCCTTGGAGTTAGAGGCCTGCCTGGATTAGATGTAACTATGCTGTTAACACTGCTCCAGGCTAACTGCTTACCTTCACAGAACTAACCTTCCAGAGAGCACAACCTGGGCTCCGCTGCTTATGGATAAGGGTCATGGGGCAAGTCCCTTGGCCATCTAAGTCTATCTTGCTCTCAGTATATATTGCATGCTCTTGAAGAAGGCAACTCCTCATGTTTGTCAATGGGTGATACATTAGGGATATGCATGCATAGTCCAAGTTTGACTTATAATGCTCCCCTTATTAATTTAGTTACACATTCATTCACTACACAGTTACTTGCTTCTGGTAGGAGTGTTTGTATGGATTTGCATCTGTCCTTACCCTTGAAACTGCAACCACATTTCTGACTCCATTCCTAAGTTTCTGAGGCAGACAGTCAAGCCCTTTGCACCCAGTCAGAATTTGCTACCTGCTGCTGAATCACTGCCTGAATAAATGAATAATTCGCTATGGAAGCAGTTGGTCTTTATTCAAAAGCACCAGCTTCCTTTGATGGGTTGGCTTTGCCAGAATAAAGAAAAGTTCACCCCTCCCAAGGGGCAGAGGGCTTGAGCTGATGACCATCATGTTCAAAGACCTCATAGTGTTTCAGAAATGACCTTGGGGTTAGACCCGCCTGAAATCTTTAAGCCAGGCAGCCACCCACCCCCCACGATGGTAAGGAAGAGCTGGGTGTTTAATAACTTCAAGCAAGCCAGTGACTAAGAGGAAGCTGAAATTCAGAATATTTGTTTTATTTTTAGCAGGTGTGTTCTCCCTCGCTAGCAGCATTGGCAGCCCCTTGGATGCTGGATTCCTTATTCCATGATAGAAAGATACTGGGCTTTGAAAACAGACTCATCAGATTCTTACCCTTTTACTTCCTGTCCTTCTAACTCTGGGGGGATCGCTCAGACTCCCCTGAAAATGAGGTAACAGAACACTGCCCACTGCACATGGCTGCTGGGACGGTTAGCTCAGGGGGAGAATATGAAGCACTTTGCAAACCACAGCTCTATATGGATCTAATTAACATGACTATTTTTGTTCCTTCAGTTCTATTTTCTTCTCTTAATAATTACAGAATCTTGTGTTTGGAGGAGAGCAGATTCATGGGCCTCCTTGTTAGAATCAATTGGAGAGCTGGTTCAAGTAAAACTCCTTCTGGGCCACTGAATCAGTCCTGGGGGCTGGGGGAGAGGAAGCACCTTGTGGTTTAAGAACAGCCAGGTTTGAGAAGCACTGATCTAGTCCCTTAACACATGCAGCCTCTGCCACCTCCCTGTGAAAGAGGGTTTTCATCATATTACTAATGCAGACCAAGAGAGAGCAATCAGGCTATTTAAAGGTTTTGCTACACTCACAGTTGTTTGGAGAGAACACACCACACCACGCAGAGTCACTCAGGAATAGCCCACCATCAGTCAAAAGGCAGAGATATGGGGGGTGGGGGGCAGTGTGGGAGAAGGCCTTACTGTGGTTTCTGCCAGAAAAAAGTGGTGAGGCAGGGCAAGCCAGCGGGCTGACATCAGGACTGTCCCTGGTTGCCTGGTACCCAGCCCTGGGATGCCTAAGACAGGAGGAGAGCAACCTTGAGCGTGAGAGCCCAGTAGGAGAAGGTAGGTCAAGAGTGTGAACGTTACTGGCTATCAAAGAAAAAGAACTGCCAAACTTCAGCCAAACCCTCAAAACAAGGCCAACGTGATCACATTACATCCTTTGAGATCATTGGTATCAAAATGCAGAACAAAACAAATAAACCCTCCAAACAAGAAAATAACAAGTATTGACAAGAATGGAGAGAAAGTAGAACACTTGTGCATTGTTAGTACAGCCACTGTGGAAGACAGAACAGTGGGGCCTCAGAAAACTAAAAATAGAATTACTCTATGACCTAGCAACTCCACTTCTGGGTATATGCCCAGCAGAATTAAAAACAGAGTGCTGAAGAGATATTTGCACACTCATGTTTGGAGCAGTATTATTCACCAAAAGTGAAAAAGTGGAAGCCCACTTGACAGATGAAGGAATTAGCAAAATGTGAAATATTATTTAGCTGTAAACAGGAAGGAAATTCTGGTACATGTCACAACATGGATGAATCATGAGGATGTTGTACTCAGTGAAATGAGCCAGTCATTATAAGACAAATACTGTATGATTAATTCCACTTATATGAGACCCTAACGTAGTCAAACCCATAGAGATAGAAAGCAAAATCATGGTTGCCAGAGGCTAGGAGAAAGGACAATGGAAACTGGTGTTTAATGGGTATAGAGCTTTAGTTCTGCAAGATGAGAAATATGCTGGAGATTGGTTACACAGCAGTGTGAATGCATGTAACTGATTTATATACCTTAAAACGGTTAAGATGCTAAATGCTGTGTGTATTTTGCCACAATTTAAAAATCTGGGTCAGGACAGTACACACACACATACACACACACACACACACACACACACACAACTATATTACAAGTGGTCACTCATCTCCACTTGTATAATCTGCAAGGATACAGAGTTCACTTCCTCTTCAGGTGGCCCCATCCATCTCTGGCCTTCTGACTGTAAGAACCTTCTTCCTGATACTCACCTAATACCTATTCTCCTGTAACTTCTACTCTTTGGCCAGAGTTCTCTTTCAGGGCCACATAAACTAAATGTTGCTCTTCTTCTGTGCATGCATGCTAAGTTGCTTCACTTGTGTCTGACTCTTTGTGACCCCACTGACTGTTGTCTCCCAGGCTCTTCAGGCAAGAATACTGGAGTGGGTTGCCATGCCCTCCTCCAGGGGATCTTTCCAACCAAGGGACTGAACCTGCATCTCCTGCAGGTCCTGCACCGCAAATGGATTCTTTACTGCTGAGTCACTGGGGAAGCCCACTCTCCTATATGATGCCAACTGTTCCAGTGTTTGAAGCCAAGATCCTCTCACTTTGGGGGTTTTGCAATCCATCAGTACTTAGGAATTCAAATCCCCTCTCTTCCTTTCACCTCTATCTGATCTCCCTCATTTGATCAAGGAAGAGGAGTTGCATGAGAAAATGCGCAGACTGTACAGGGATTTAGCCATGAAACCTGGACCAGTGATGATAATTATAGCTACTAGTCTCTGAGCATCAGTTACATGCCACGCATCACACGGGTCCTTTATGGACAACTTATGGCATCTGCATCACAGTCCTATGATATGGGTATTATCATGCTTGTTTTACAAATGGGTTGGAGCCCAGAGAAGTGAAGATACTTGCCTGGGGTCACTCAGCCAGTACTTCAAGAGCTGGCACTAGAATACAGGGTTGCCTGACATTGTTCTGATCAGGGTATTTTCATTTCCTGACCCTGCCACAGTGGGCTGTGACTAAGAAAATTAGATTCTGAGCCAAAGCAGGAGAGGTGTCTACCAGCCTTTGGGTCCCTCTTTGGGCCGCCTCTGCAGAGATGCCTCAGGGACTCAAGTGCCTGCTGGTTCTATCTGTGAGGCTGGTGGAATGCCTTGTCAAACACCCAAGCATATTTTGTCACTTTAAGAAATCAAGGCAATTTCTGCACTTGACAAAGGTAAAATCTTTTAAAGCTTTGGAGGATTGGGAATGGGAATAAAAAAGACATTAATAGCATGACATATTTTTAGTGTAACACTTCAGAGAAAACCTCTGGGGGAACAAAAAATAAAATGAGCGACCTAAATATGCTTTTTTTTTTAATACTAGGAGCTTCAAAGGAGTGGGTTGTGCTGGATATATGAGTGCCCCAAATCTGCAAAGGATTTGAAAACAATGGGAAGTCTCTTGGACAAAGTCTCTAATTTAGTCTGTAAACTGCACCAGCCTGAATGCTGGGTTAAGTACTATAAGCTGAGTGACTACGGGCGAAATATTAATGCTAAACATTCTCAGTGTCAGAATCTGTAAAGTGAGAATGTTGGTACTAACCTCACAGAATTGTAGCGAGATGTATATGAAACCAATGTCTATTAAAATTTTATTAACTATTTATTATATTTAATATAATAGTTAACATATAATATGACTATATTATATTTAATATTGATATTAACTCAGTTACATTTGATTAAATGAATAGGAGGCATAATACATGATAGGCATGGGAAAAATGGAAATATTCTCCTGTAGTTTAGTGGTAGGGATTTTAGCTGAAAGTTGGACAAATAGCTCACTTAAGAAGGTTATTAAAATATCTTATGTTATTTTTGCTATGTTCCTGAGAATCCAGCAAATAATAATTTTGCAATCAACTCTGAACGTTTTGAGTTGACAGGAGCCTACCCTTTCTGTGGGTCCTGGGTGTGCGATCTGGCTGGGGTGTCAGTGGTGCCAGGAAGTGTGGACCCTGCATCTAGCTTCATCACAGGGCAGGCAACACCCCAATAGCCATGCTGATCCCTGCCTTCCTTACTAGCAGGATTCTGACTCTCTTTAGATAACAAAGTATCAATTTGCTCAGAAAGGTGGGCTCGGAGCATAAATCATGATTGATCAAAGCCAAGGATGGAAGTCTCACACACTGTTGCAAGTGACTTTTAGCAGTGAGCCCATTACCAACTTCTGACAACTGAGACAAAACAAAGGGCAGGGGGGGCTTCAGAAAAAGATTTTCCATTCTGATGCAATCCTTTTTCTTCCCTGCTTCTGCATACTGGCAAGTAAGGATGTGATGCCTGAAGCAGAGCAGCCTTCTTGTAACCACGAGGAGGAAAAAAAAAAAAAAAAGAAGTATGGAAATAATTAAGCTGCTGAGTTAGCATATCTTGGAACTGCCTGCCCTATAAAACTAGTCATGTGGCATGGTAAACCCTAGTGTTTTCAGCTACTTTTGTCCAGGTCATCTGTTGCTAAAAGCATGCTAAAGGATACAAACACAAACTTATCCTGTGACCCTAGACACCTGCCCTTTTTGGACCTCAGTTTCTTTTCATATTAAATACAGGTTTCGGTTAGATTCGAGTTGGTAAATGAGTAGCCTATGGGCCAGCCTCAGCCTGGCAGTTGTGTTTGGGTTTCCCTGTGCCTCATACAGGGCTTCCCAGGTGGTGCTAGTGGTAAAGAATCCACCTGCCAATGCAGGAGGCGTGAGAGGTGCAGGTGCAATCTCTGAGTCGGGAAGATTCCCTGGAGGAGGAAATGGATGCTCACCCCAGTATTCCTGCCTGAAGAATCCCATGGACAGAGGAGCCTGGTGGGCCACAGTCCATGGTGTCATGAAGAGTTGGACACTTCTGAAGTGACTTAGCATGCATGCATGTGCATCATACAAACCGAACATCTTAAGAAAACCTGAGTCCTGTACTTCCTGAAACTCTCTTCTAACTGTGCTATGAGCCTCCACCCTCAGGGGTAAAGAAGCACTTGCAGGCTCTTGTGGCTTTAGAACTGTGTAGTTTTCTTTAGATCTGCTGTAGGACCACAGGGCCGGTTGAGGCCCTAGACCCTGTAGAGAGCCTAAGATTCAATGGATCTTTCTGGTTCTTTGGAATATTGTGCTGTTTCCACAGCTGAAATCTTTGGTACAGACAGAATTCCTGTATTTTTGTAACCTCTGCCGCCAGTTTTCTCCCAGCTACCTGTGCCAGACACCCCCCCCCCAATAGACACACATTCCCTCCTGGATGTCCAGGAAGACAGGTGTGTTGTGGAGAGGTGTTGGGGAACAGAAATAATACTTAGATCTATTACCAGAGACACCTCCATACATAGCATAATACTATGCTCTCCAATAGAACATGGTGCCAAGGTAGATAGATGCTGAGAGTTTTGTTGTCTCTCCCTGGCAGTTCCCAGAGGAGCTTCCTGTGTTCCTGAGTCCCCTCATCCCTACCAGGATACTATCTCTATCATTAATTCTCCTGTCTTTTGTCAAGATGTGGCTTCTACACAGTAGGAGATAGAGATGAGAGGTAAGAATCTTGCTATATACTTTCCTTGTTAATTTCTTCCTTTCTACACACCCTCAAGACAAATGGCCCAAGTTTTTCTTTTCTTTTTCCTGATTGGGAGGAACTTCCTCTGTAATAAATCCTTCTCCATTAGGACTCAAGACATAATAGCAGACAAGTAAGAGAAACCTCTAAAGCAGAGACAATGTAAATCAAGAGAATTTTAAAAATTACATCATTGTACTATATTTAAAATCATTTTTACTTGTTGCAATATTTTTGAAAAATTATAAGATTCTAGATATAAACCTAGATTTTTATCTTTTCTTGAAAATTTAGAAGCTCTGGCAACATGGAACTCAGGCTTCTGCAGCACAGTAATTGGCTTGCCCTGAGTAGTGTGTTCTTTCCTCCAAGGGTGCAGGTACTATCTGGTTTTTCATGGTCTGGGCATTCCCCTTTGCCTTGGACCTTGAATGCACCCAATATATCCATCTGTGTTCTCCTTCTTGGCACTTAATTTTCTAAGATCCACTCCACTTACACAGTTTGGACTCTATGTTCAACACCTCTCCCTGCCCTCACCCCATGTCCAGCACCCTGTTAAGTGCAGCGGGGAATATATTTTGTTTCTGTTTAGTCGCTAAGTCGTGTCTGACTCTTTTACAACCCCATGGACTGTATCCTGGCAGGTTCCTCTGTCCATGGGATTTCCCAGGCAGCAATACTGGCACAGATTGCCATCTCCTTCTCCAGGGGATCTTCTCAACCCAGGGATCAAACCTGTGCCTCCTGCATCAGCAGGTGGGTTCTTTGCCACTGGGCCACTGAGGATTTTGACCTGATTTAACATATGATTATCACATGAATATATATTTTAAGTAATACATAACCCAGTTAAGTATGTTCAACTAACACATTTTAAAATAACAGGAAAGGGTTCATAAAACCCTCTAAGAACCTTTGAACGTGTCATTTCACTATCGTTCTTTGAAACAGCTTTGGGACTGAGGACAGGTTACCAGGGCCAATTGGACTCTTATTTCCTCACCAGTGGAATGAGGGGGGCAGGATTAATCCCAGGGCTCTGAGATTACCTGAGTTTACCCTAACAATCGTACAACTTAGGATCAGCAGACTCAAGGAAAGTAAGATAGATTTCACCTTTAGGAAGTTTATGGTCTAGTAGGGGAAATAAAGCAAAACCACACAACATGGAAAGCATCAAAAAACATAGAGGACTTACAGAGTTCCAGGGCTTGGTGCTTAGGACCATGTTATCTTAGAATCAGAGGGAGCTATAGAACCTCTTCTCTTCCCACCAACATTTTCACCTACCTCCTCTTCTACTCTGAAAATACAATTCAGGATCCACTCTGCTCCTCCAGAAGCCCCCAAGTCTGGGTGAGTTAGTACGTCCACAGTAGTCCTGCACTTCTGCATAACTGCTGTTTATTTGTGTGTCCTCCATCATGCTGTGACTCTTGAGGACTAGGAATGTAATCAATATCTGTCTTAGTTTTGGCTTTGCCAGAATTCTCTACCCTTAATTTTGAAAACAACACTACCTTCGCCTCGAATTGATTATGCCACCACCTCGTCCCATGCAGTCTTGATGAAATTGCTCATAAAGGTTTCCATCACGTGCATGCACACACACACACACACACACACACACACGTCCTCCCTCCAGTTGGGAAGTAAAATTAAACCAGATTCTTTCACTAGGGACTTAGAATCTTGAGGGAAGTGACCTGCTATGACAGAATATTGAAAGACTTTGAACCAAATCATTCTTTCTGCAGAGTCCATTTGCTCCTGTTTTTGTGATCCACTGGCCTGTCCGTGTTCCTTTTGTCCTCCCTTGGATGTTCAACCCTTCCTTAACTCTGCAATTTTCAGAGTACTCCCCTGCTCTGCCTTTAAAAAAGAACAGACAAAGCCATCGCTTTCTGCTGCTTACAACCAACAATTCTAACTCAAACTGGGATCAAATTTTGATCAGCTTTGATGCCTATCACAGTGTCAGCATATGGTGAGCTCTGGAGACAGTAATATTAAATGTTTGTTAAGTGAGTAAATTTCCCACCAGTGCCACTCTCCACTGTGTGGCATCCCTGAGTTATGGCCATCTCTTTTCTTTCCATTAGACCACGGCCCATGAAGGCAAGCTCAGTCTCTCACTAGGCGGCTCAGGTGGCTATTTGGAAAATTGTCCCAACTGAATGCGATCACAAATCCCAAACTGTTAGAAAGTTCTTCCCAAATGAGTTATTATTCACATTGCCCTCCTACAGCTATTCCTTGTTCTTTGAGGGGACCATGAGAATTCTTCCATCAGATAATTTCAAAGTCAGGGCTAACCACATCAACAGGGCTTCAGGGTTTGCTAAAAGGTCTCTAAGGCATAATAATATCTCGCATTTGAAAGGCAAATAATACTTAGAGGGTTTTCAAAGCTCTTTACCAATCACCAGGTAATTTATTCTTACAAAAACTCTGAGACACAGATTGCTGTGGGATTACCAGTTCTCCATATCCCATGTCAGGAGACACTATCCCAGAAAGATCATCTAATTCTTTTTTCCAGGTCACACAGCTAATACAGGGCAGAGTTGAGACTCAGTGCCTAATCATTATGGCTTAATTCACCCACCTTTTCCATTTTACCTTGAGTCCCTTGCCAGAGGATTCTAACAGTCATTTCAGTGATGAAGATATGGTTTTAGAAGAAGTGTTCTATTTCAGCTCTACTTTATTGGTCATTTTAAAATATTTTCTCTAATTCTTCCATCATTCAATAGTGTATGATTATTTCTGTATCATGGTTGAGGAAACTGAGGTTCAGTACAGACAAAATACTCACCCAAGATCACTAGGTAATAAATACTAAAGCTGACATTGGAACACTGAATATACACATCAGATATACAGGGAGTGGGATCACGCTTGTGTGAGTACCTGGCTTATGCCTGAGAAGTCCCTTGAAAGTGAAAGTGAAAGTGAAGTTGCTCAGTTGTGTCCAATTCTTTGTGACCCCATGGACTGTAGCCTACCAGGCTTCTCCCTCCATGAGATTCTCCAGGCAAGAGTACTGGAGTGGGGTGCCATTTCCTTCTCCAAGGGATCTTCCCAACCCAGGGATCAAACCTGGGTCTCCCACATTCCAGGCAGATGCTTTAACCTCTGAGCCACCAGGGAAGCCCAAGAAGTCCCTTGAGTACTGTTTAATTTCCTGACTAGGGATCAAGGTCTCAGCAAGGTCAACAGCCATTCCCTTCTTCACTATACCTGGGACTTCTGAAGCCACTTTGTTATTCTCTTCTTCCATATCCTAAAATCTTTCTCCATCCTTCCCACACCTATTTGTATTAAAAGGCTTACAAAATCCCAGTAATAAGTTTCATTGCTGAATGATTTATGAGGGAAGAGGGTAGAGTGTCTACACGCAGGGGAAGAACTGGGGCTATTTTTATTTGTCTGTCTGTGGGCAGCATCACCTCAGCATGGAACATGCTTCCCACAGCTACACTAAGACCAATCAGGCACATCTGTATTCTGCTCCTCTGCTTCTCCCCATTCTCCTCCCCCAGAGGAACCGTGTTTTCTTAAAGTTCATCTGCAAGGTTCTATTCTGAGCACTGATAACACTATAAAATAATGGTAAAGTTAATTATTGGCAAATTGAAATGGAAGTGCTATCTAAATTCTTAGGACATTCACATTACTATCAAATGAGTTTATTGTGATTAAAATGATTAATGACATCCCAGTAAATACCAGAGAATTAAAATTCTGAATACAAAGAAGGTTAAAGTCTTATCATCATTAGAGTACATCAAGGGAAAAACGTGAGTATTCTCTTTATCTGTTTACATTAGGGAGAGAGACACGGGGCAAATCAAGAAAATCATTTGAATCTTCACAAAAATGAAAGTCTGGGGGCTCATTTCCTTATTTATGTAGCATTTGGAACTAACATGTCTTGTACAGGAAGAGAAAAAGTAGCTCCCACGTAACTTAAAATGGACCACTGAAACAGAATTGAAAAGCCAAAAATAGATCCAAGTATATGATAACATTTTAGCATATACTCAAGAGGGCATTTTAAAGCTGGAGAAAAAGCTGTATTATTAAATAAAGATATAGGGGCAATTGGCTTCTCATTGACTGAGAGGAGATAATTACCTTACGTGTTACCCCTAAACAGATTCCCCCCAAAAAAAGCTAGATAAAAATACAAGTGAATATTTCTCTATTTCTATTGTGTTGAGGTGGGCAAGACATTAGAAGAGTCATTTCAAAAAGATAAACCAGAAAACATTAATAGATTTGATAAGACACAATTTAAACTAAAATCAAAAAGTAACAATGACCTGGATAAAATATCTACATTATATTTGAAAGCTAAAAGAGAAAACCTTTATATGATTTTTAAGTATAAAGAATATCTTCAATATATAAAAATCTACAAATAAATAAGAAAAAGATAAGTTTCTGTTATGATTTAAAAAGTCATATAACAGGCAAGGTATGAGCTTATAGAGTGATAGATGGAAATTTGAAACAGGAGGGGAAGGGGCAGGAACAACCTTTAGAAGGATGTCATAGCCAGAAGACACAACATCAACTGATCAGGGCCTTCTCTTTACGTTATACAATTCTCTTTATGTTACAATTTATGGTAGTGGTGGTTTAGTCGCTAAGCTGTGTCCTACTCATGCAAGCCCATGGACTGTGGCCTGCCAGGCTCCTCTGTCCATGGGATTTCTCAGACAAGAATACTGGAGTGGGCTGCCATTCTCTCCTCCAGGGGATCTTCCCAGCACAGGGATGGGACGCAAAGACCTGTGTCTCCTGCACTGCAGGTGCTGCATTACTGCTGAGTCACCAGGGAAGCCCTTATACAGTCCATTGTTGTTGTGCTTCAGTGGTTCAGTCATGTGCCACCCTTTGCGACCCCACGGACTGCAGCATGTCAGAAAAATGACACCTACTTACAGAATGGTATAAGGATTAGGGGCTTCCCAGGTGGTGCAGTGGTAAAGAATCTGCCTGCTAATGCAGGAGACGCAAGATATGTGGGTTTGATTCCTGGGTTGGGAAGATCCCCTGGAGTAGGAAATGGCAATCAACCCCTAGAGTTTGCTCAGACTCACATCCATTGACTTGATGATGCCAACCAACCATCTCATCCTCTGAGGCCCCCTTCTCCTCTTGCCCACAATTTTCCCCAGCATCAGGGTCTTTTCCAGTGAGTCAACTCTTTGTATTGGAGCTTCAGCTTCATCATCAGTCCTTCCAGTGAATATTCAGGGTTGATTTCCTTTAGGATCGACTGGTTTGCACAAATGTAAAATGATGTGTATCCATCAGTTCAGTGTCATGTAGAGCAGTTCCACTGCTCTAAAAATGCTCTGTGGTCTACTTATTCATCCCTTACTCCCATTTATTTTTAAAACTTAAATTCTTAATGCTTCTGATATGCAGCCAGATGATGGTAAAGTTACTTTGTAAATGATTATGGAAAATGTGAGAAGGTGAGATGTTGTTGCCTGCAAACAAATTGCTGGTGCCACTACCACACAGAAAGCTGTTCCGCCCCTTGAATGGGGTATATTCTTGGCAGAAGGCAGCATGGCTGAGTGCAGAGAACCTATGCCATGGAATCTTGCAGACCTGGCTGAGATTCACTCTGTTCTTTAGTGACCATGTGACTTTTGGCAAATCCTTTCCTTTCTCTGAGCTTCAGTCTCCACCATTTATATAATGAGAAAAACGATGCCTACTTACAGAATGGTGTAAGGATTAGGGGCTTCCCAGGCGGTGCAGTGGTAAAGAACCTGCCTGCTAATGCAGGAGATGCAGGATATGTGGGTTTGATTCCTGGGTCGGGAAGATCCCTTGGAGTAGGAAATGGCAACCCACTCCAGTATTCTTGCCTGGAAAATCCCATGGACAGAAGAGCCTGGTAGGCTACAGTCCATAGTGTCGCAGAGTCAGACACAGAGATCATTTAGGAAAAGTGTCTGTGTCAGGCGCATGTTTATGCTCAGGAAATGCATGATATACTATCGTGATCATCACTGCAGCCACATTCAAGAATGAATGAACCAAACAAAATCATGAAGGCAATACCAAAGTGTAGAAATATCAAGATCAAAGTTATCTTACAGAAGTTAAAATTCTGAATTGAGACAGTCCTAAGGGGAAATGTTATATGTTTTGGAGACAAATAGATCTGGGTTCAAATCCTGACGGAACCAAGAAGAACCTTATGTAAGCCTCTGTCCCACTCCCATGAAAGTACAAAAGCTCCTCTAGCCTTTGGCCCCTGCCCCTTGTTTGTAGAAAAGCTGAAATTCCCCAGATCTCCCTGGATCACAGAATAGCATGTTCAAGCAGTTAACGATTAGGACAATAGAGTCACAGACTCAGTTTCTGATGCAGGTCACTGAGTTGTTTGACAGATACTAAAACTGCCAGCAGAGGGAAAAAACTAAGAGCAGGATGGCCAGACTGCAGCCGCGACATAAACTGCTCCGTCTTGAGCAATGCTGAGCCTATGGCTAGCACTCTTCAAAGAGCTGTCTTTAAGAAAATGGGATTAACTCCACTGCTCATAGTAATCCTTATCTTTGCAGGCATCAAAATAATTGTAGCTCATTTTGCCCATGTATGTAAGCAGACAACTAAAATGGTCAGAGTAGAGATACTTCAGACCCATGTCGATACTTTTCACTCTAAGTAAGACCTCAATGCCCTTTCTCAGCATGAAGAAGTTACAGAAGATAGACCTTCATCCCTAATCCCATAGAAATGGAATGATAATCTGCCAAGGAGGAATTTGTAGGTGGCTCTGTGCAGGAAAGGACCCTTAGCAGGAAACCTGTTCTCTTCCCAATTTAAGTAAAGCTACATTGTAACTAGTTATTAAATCAGGCATCCTCTTGCTCTACTCACCTCATCGCTGGCTCAAGCGCACCTTTCAAATCTTTTGATCACACAATACCTCGCCTAACCTGTTGGTTTTTTCTGTAGATCAAGGAAGTAGACATGAAGAATAAGTAATTAACAGATGACCAGAGTAATCTCATGAACAAACTGTGAGAACAAGACAGCTCCTAAAAAAAGATTACATGAAGATGAGAAGCCTGCATGCAGTGGGGGACGGTGATGATTCTGACCCCCCATCTCAATGATTAATGAGATTACTTCCCTTTTATACTTTGGAGAAGGCAATGGCACCCCACTCCAGCACTCTTGCCTGGAAAATCCCATGGACAGAGGAGTCTGGTAGGCTGCAGTCCATGGGATCGCTAAGAGTTGGACATGACTGAGTGACTTCACTTTCACTTTTCACTTTCATGCATTGGAGAAGGTAATGCCAACCCACTCCAGTGTTCCTGCCTAGAGAATCCCAGGGACGGGGGGGCCTGGTGGGCTGCCGTCTATGGGGTCACACAGAGTCGGACACGACTGAAGCGACTTAGAGGCAGCTTAGCAGCAGCGTCCTTTAAAAACTTTCATAACCCAGCAGGATCTTAGGTGATGGGTTTTGGGCTACATGAGTCCACCATCTCCCCAGACTGTTGGTATTCTGATTAAAAGAAACTTTCTTTTCTACCAGTCTCTGCCTCTCTCTCAGGTATTGATTTTTGAGTAGCAAGCAGCTAGACCTGAGTAGAGTAACACTGATTCTACCAACTGACAGGGTAAATAAATCCAAGTAAGTTGCTTGTACTTTATGTGTCTCTGTTTCTTCATCTGTAAAATGAGACTGACAAGTTTACTTCACAATGTTCCTAGAAGGCACAAATGAAATAACTCAGGTACACCACCTTGCACCGTATCTGGTGCATAGTACATGCTCAGTACATGTAATCTATTTTTTGCCATTGCCAGTGCACATCTGCCTGAGACAGGTGTGCTCATGCTGAGAGTGTCAGAGGCCCTGGGGAAACCATCCAGAGAAAAAGCTCTGATGAGTATGTGTAGTGGAGTTTTTCATTCTTTAGAAATTTTGTGAAGGAAGAGGACTAACAAGTTATTTCATCTGTTACTTTCTTGCTGGAGGATCCCTGGCTACAAATACACTCTGTGATGTTGTTTTCAGATAAGTTACAAATAAGCCCCAACTTGCCTTGAAAGGATTTCTTCCATCTAATAGGCTGGGGTGTTAGTCCTGATACTGTGAAATCCCTTTAGCAGAAAGCCTCTGGGCTGTCAGTGGAGTTGGTCCCTTCCTGAGTGCTGGTACTTAAAGAGATAGATAATGGAAGATTTCCAAATAGGAACATCTGGAAATGGAATAGGAAGTCTCCATGGAGAGGGAACACTCATTATTCAAGGCTGCCTTAGGCGATGTCTTCCTGGGAAGATTCACTGGGAAGAAGAATCAAGGATATGAGTCCTAACTCCCAGAATTTTTAACAAAGCCAAGAGGGCTATTTCTGGAGAATCCTAGGGTCACTTCTTTTCCTAAGCTGTTTAGAACTAGATCAAAAGGTCAGCCACTGCAGTGACTGCCTGGGATGCCCATATAATAGAGAGTAGCAAAATCTCACTGAAAATATTATTGTGCCAATTAATACAAGACGCCACATAGGATTTTTTATACAATGGATGATATTAAATTGCCTGCACATTGGTGAGGAGTCTTTGGGCTATACATAACAGAAAACCAAGTCGAACTAGATTTTTTTTAATTGGCGCAGAATGCATATTAATATATAATTTACCATCTGTATCGATCAGGTCTGGCAGCCTAATATCACATCATATAACAAAATATCACAAGCTGGTGACTTAAACAGAATCTTATTTTCTCATAGATCTGGAGGCTAAAAGTGCAAGTTCAAGGTGCTGGCATGTTCAGTTTTCAGTGAGGCTTCATTTCTTGGCTCACAGATGGCCGTCTTCTTACTGCATCCTCATATGGCCTTTCCTCTTGGCCAGTTTGGAGGGAGAGCTTTGGTGCCTCTATCTCATCTTATAAAGACATCAGTGTTATTGGACAGTTTCCACCCATGATCTCAGTTCAGTTCAGTCGCTCAGGCATGTCCGACTCTTTGCGACCCCATGGACTGCAGCACACCAGGCCTCCCTGTCCATCACCAACTCCCAGACTCTGCCCAAACTCCACTCCATCAAATTGGTGACTCCATCCAACCATTTCATCCTCTGTCATCCCCTTCTCCACCCTCCCTCAATCTTTCCCAGCATCAAGGTCTTTTCCAATGAGTCAGCTCTTCGCATCAGGTGGCCAAAGTATTAGAGTTTCAGCTTCAACATCAGTCCTTCCAATGAACACTCAGGACTGATCTCCTTTAGGATGGACTGGCTGGATCTCCTTGCAGTCCAAGGGACTTTCAAGAGTCTTCTCCAACACAACACTTCAAAAGCATCAATTCTTCAGCTCTCAGCTTTCTTTATAGTCCAACTCTCACATCCACACATGACCACAGGAAAAACCATAGCCCTGACTAGACAGACCTTTGTTGGCAAAGTAATGTCTCTGCTTTTTAGTATGCTATCTAGCTTGGTCATAAGTTTTCTTCCAAGGAATAAGCATCTTTTAATTTCATAGGTGCAGTCACCCTCTGCAGTGATTTTGGAGCCCAAAAAGTAAAGTCTGCCGCTGTTTCCCCATCTATTTGCAATGAAGTGATGGGACCAGATGACATGAGCTTTGTTTTCTGAATGTTGAGCTTTAAGCCAACTTTTTCACTCTCCTCTTTCACTTTCATCAAGAGGCTCTTTAGTTCTTCATTTTCTGCCGTAAGGGTGGTATCATCTGCATATCTGAGATTATTGATAGTTTTCCTGGTAATCTTGATTCCAGATGTGCTTCATCCAGCCCAGTGTTTCTCATGATGTACTCTGCATATAAATTAAATAAGCAGGGTGACAATATACAGCCTTGATGTACTCCTTTTCTTATTTGGATGGTTCCATGTTCTATGTCCAGTTCTAACTGTTGCTTCCTGACCTGCATACAGATTTCTCAAGAGGCAGGTCAGATGGTCTAGTATTCCCATCTCTTGAAGAATTGTCATGATCTCATGATCTCACTAACCTTAACCACCTATTTAAAGGCCCTACATCCAATATAATCACATTGAGTGTTAGGGCTTCAATATATGGATTTGGGGGGGCTTCCATTGTGGCTTAGTTGGTATAAAATTTGCCTGCAATGCAGGAAACCCAGGGCTGATTGCTGGATCCAGAAGATATGCTGGAGAAGGAAATGGCAACCCACTCTAGTATTCTTGCTTGGGAAATCGCATGGACAGTGAAGCCTGGTGGGCTACAGTCCCTGGGGTCACAAGAGTTGAACATGACTTAGTGACTAAGCCACCACCACCATATGGATTTTAGAAGGCCACAGTTCAGTCCATATCAACATCTCAACTATTTTAAAGTGCATGGTTCAGTGGCATTAAGTATAGCCCATCTCCAAAATTCATTTCATTTTCCAAATGAAAATTGTGCAACCGTTAAAGAATAATTTCCTGTTCACTCATCCCTTTAGTCCTTGGCAACCACCATTCTCCTTTCTGTCTCTATGAATTTGACTACCCTAAGTATCTCACATGAGTAGAATCATATAGTACTTGTCCTTTTGTGCCTGGCTTAGATTCCTTTTTAAAGCTGAATAATATTCCATTGTATGTATATACTACATTATGTTTATACATTCTTAATGTTGCTATGAACAAGGGTGTAACAAGTAAACATGGATATTTATTATTGTGATTGTGGTCATGGCTTCCTGAGTGTATGCAATGTCAAAAGTTATCAAATTGTTCATGTCAAATATGTGCAGATTGTAATTTGGCTATTGTTATAAAATACAGCTATAAAAAGCATACATGAAGAATGAATGTTTATTGGGACATTTGACATGGAAGTTCAAGAAAGCAGCTAGCTTTGTTTCAAGGAAGAGCCAATTCTGACTCCATGATGGATCTGTTTCTTTGACTTTAAACTTTGCTTTTCATTGCTTTTGCTGTGACACTATACAAAAGCATTTTTTGCTATGTATGTACAATCACATAATGGTCTGCCTCAGGAAAACCTGACCCTTTCTTTACCTGAAGAGGTTAACATATCCCTTCCCTGAGGTTGGCCATTCTAGGAGATATTTGCAGGATAATAGTCTTTACTTCCTGGACTCCTCCTGTCAGTCAGTTCAGTAAAATCGCTCAGTCTTGTCCAACTCTTTGCAACCCCATGAACCGCAGCATGCCAGGCCTCCCTGTTCATCACCAGCTCCCGGAGTGCACCCAAACCCATGTCCATTGAGTCGGTGATACATCCAACCATCTCATCCTCTGTCGTCCCCTTCTCCCTCCCTCAATCTTTCCCAGCATCAAGGTCTTTTCCAATGACCAGGTGGCCAAAGTATTGGAGTTTCAGCGTTAGCATCAGTCCTTCCAATGAACACTCAGGACTGATCTCCTTTAGGATGGACTGGTTAGATCTCCTTGCAGTCCAAGGGACTCTCAAAGGTCTTCTCAAACACCACAGTTCAAAAGCATCAATTCTTTGACACTCAGCTTTCTTTATAGTCCAACTCTAACATCCACACACAACCATTGGAAAAACCATAGCATTGACTAGATGGACCTTTGTTGACAAAGTAATGTCTCTGCCTTGCCCTCTTTGTTCTATAAAAGAACCTGGCTTGAGACATTAGTCTGCCATGTCTTCTCAGTCAGCTGACTTTCCCAATAAGATCATATTCCTTGCTTCAATACCTTGTCTCTTAAAGTCACTGTGTGGTATTGGTAACAACTTCAGAAGGGCTTAAAGTATATCACTCAGATTCCAGATAATGGTCATGAGCACTCTCTGCTTTGCTCCTATCTGACTGCCTTGTTCAATGTGGTGGCAAAGATAATAGTTGTTGGTTAAAACTTTCAACTAGAAGACCTGAGGAGCAGATTTACCTTCCTACAGGTTCCAGAAAAAGTAAATGTCTGAGCTGCTCTGATTTACTTAAGTTTGAACCAATCAATTTGGTTAGGGAAAAAGCAGTGTTTTGACTGTCGGGCTTGGATGTGTGCTAAGCCATGGGAAGGATTTATATCATGAACTATGAGGAATAGATAGCCATCAAAAAAAAGAAGTTAAGTGACCAAAGTTGTAGGGCAGACAGAAAATCCAGATGAGTCTGGCCAGCCTGCTCTCCTGAAGGAAATAGTCTTTACATGGAAATAAAAATACACAATTTGCCAGTGATCCCCTGTCATAGAGTATTCTTGTGATCATCATACAAAAGCAAATCCCTGCACCTGTAAACCTCCCCAACAGCCTCCATCAACCCCAGACCAACCAGCTAGGTAGGGGCACCTGAAGTCAGCAGCCGAAAAGTCCACTGGAATTCAGAAATGGAAAAATCCATAGCATTACGCTATTTACCTAGTATTTTAATTTACAATCTAAATTTTAAACCGAAGAAGTCCGAGCTTTGGGGAAAAATCAAAATTCTAACACAACTCTAGGTAGTCCAAATACATTATTTTGAATATTTTTGTTAATTAAAAAAAAAATCAATGTCTACCCACTTTCATTAAATACATTCTAAATGAATAGCTTAGAACTATAATTTTAGAAAGCCACCAAGTTTTCAGGATCCTATCCCCAAACATCTCAGTGTAACCCTGGTGTGGTGCTTTTGTACTATGGTGTTGGAGAAGACTCTTGAGAGTCCCTTGGACAGCAAGGAGATCAGACCAGTCAATCCTAAAGGAAAGAAAAATCTGAATATTCATTGGAAGGACTGATGTTGAAGCTGGTGCTCCAATACTTTGGCTACATAATGCGAAGAGCTGACTCATTGGAAAAGACCCCAATGCTGGAAAAGATTGAAGGTAAAAGGAGAAGGGGGTGGCAGAGGATGAGATGGTTCAATAGCATCATCAATTCAATGGATATGAATTTAAGCAAAGTCAGGGAGATAGTGAAGGATAGGAAGGCCTGACATGCTGCAGTCTATTGGTTCACAAAAAGTAAGGCATGACTTAGTGACTGAACAAAAATTATAGCATAAAAACTGACAACCTCATATCTTGGGGCTGCTCTCACCTTCTGAGATAGCCCACACTGTCTGTGGAGTGTGTTTCTCTTTAAATAAATTCACTTCTTACTTATCACATTGTTTCCCACTGAATTCTTTATCTGATGAGACACTAAGAACCTGAGCTTAATTAAATTGTGAAACCAGATGTGTGATCTCAGTTAAAAGACTGTGGGTTTGGGGACTTCCCTGGTGTTATGGTGACTGCAGCCATGAAATTAAAAGACGCTTACTCCCTGGAAGAAAAGTTATGACCACCCTAGATAGTATATTCAAAAGGAGAGACATTACTTTGCTGACTAAGGTCCGCCTAGTCAAGGCTATGGTTTTTCCTGTGGTCATGTATGGATGTGAGAGTTGGACTGTGAAGAAGGCTGAGCACCGAAGAATTGATGCTTTTGAACTATGTTGTTGGAGAAGACTCTTGAGAGTCCCCTGGACTGCAAGGAGATTGAACCAGTCCATTTTGAAGGAGATCAACCCTAGGGTTTCTTTGGAAAGAATGATGCTAAAGCTGAAACTCCAGTACTTTAGCCATCTCATGTGAAGAGTTGACTCACTGGAAAAGACTCTGATGCTGGGAGGGATTGGGGGCAGGAGGAGAAGGGGACAACTGAGGATGAGATGGCTGGATGGCATCACGGACTCGATGGACGTGAGTCTGAGTGAACTCCGGGAGCTGGTGATGAATAGGGAGGCCTGGCGTGCTGTGATTCATGGGGTTGCAAAGAGTTGGACACAACTGAGCGACTGAACTTACTTACTGGTGGCCCAGTGGTTAAGAAGTCACCTTCCAATGCAGGGGGTTCAGGTTCAATTCCGGTCAGACACCTAAGATCCCACATTCCTCATTGCCAAAAGCCAAAACAAAACATAAAACAGAAGCAATACTGTAACTAATTCAATAAAGACATTTTTATTAATAAAATCTTATTTATTTTTCTCTGAGAAGCCCATTTAAAAATAGTCAGGAGAGGGGGTAGATTATGTGTTCAGGATCTAATCTGAGTTGCATGGTTTCATTTTAACAGGTCCTTAGTCTTGCCTTTAGTTTATACTAAGGATTCTGTTGAGAGGTGTAGTCACTCACCAGAGAACTTCAAGGCTTACATCACCTAATGTTCCTCTGTGGGGTCTGTTTTCCTCCCCTTTATCCTTCAGCCTTGTCTTATGTTCCACCCAGAGCAAGAATTGAAAGAATGAAGAAAGAACACTGTTAATTATTTATGTTAAAGCTGCACTCCATTCTTGTCATTGGCAGGCTGACTCCAACCCTATTATCTGAGACTCCAGTACCTAGCAGAGTGCCTGCATGGAATGGGAGCTCAAAAAACATATATTCTATTTAATGAATCAGTGAATGATTCAAGCAATCAATTTAATTTGGCATATGCCTTCCTTGTAGGTGTGCCCATTAATTACCAATTACCAGTGTTTACATTCCAGTGCTTAACCATTTTTTGCTGGCTTCGATAAACTCTCTGGGATGAGAGAATTGGCTTCTCAAACGACTTCCTGCATAAATTAGCCCATCTGAAAGTGAGTGTTTATCCCAGGCTCTTTGAAATTCACATCATTCCGCACCAACACCCCTGCTCAGACAGTTCTTTAATTCCAGTCACCTGGGATTTCTTCCTACCTTTGTTGCCAGCGCCAGCCTAACGCCACTTATCTTATCCACCTGGATTTACATATAAGAAAGGTCTAATCAAAGCCTGCCTGATTGTCACATCCACCCTGGTGACAAATCTGCCATCTAATCAAGAAGCCATACAGCAAATCAACATGCACTTCTTTCTGAAATCTTTTGCAGAAAAATGGGAGAGCAGGAGTCAGAGCTGGGACAAGGGCAACCAGAGTCAACCCAGGGAAAATTCCCTTCCTAGCTGTGGAACACTGGGAAGAAAGGGAGGAGGCAAAATGCTTTGTCTGCAGTTTGATACAGCAGAGGGTATGAAAGGAAAAGGAGCAAACACAAAGTAACAGATTTACAACCTAAGGAGCCTATGGCGTTTCCAACCAATGTTCCCGAGAACCCCAAAGCTACAGAGTTAGAAACAGAGATCCTTGAGTCTAATCCCTTCCTTTTACATTTTATCAACTAAGATTCAGAGAAGGGAATAGTTGATGCTAATATTAACCCTGCGCTCTTAGAATGGGCAGGCTTTGCTGGCATGATCTCTTTGTACTCTCACAATCCCTATTTTTGAATTCTTTTAATCTTCCCTTAATACAGATATGGAAAACAAAGTAAAATGTCATTTTTCCCACCCACAGTTCAAGTAGGTGATGAAGCCAGGACTTGAATGTTAGACCATCCAGTGAACATTTTTTTCCCATTCTTCAAGATTAGTGCATCTTAAACTTTAATGTTTACACACGTCACCTGGAGATTTTGTTGAAATTCAGATTCTGAATGTCTAGGGTTGAGATTTACTTTTCTAACAAGCTGCCAGGAGATGCTGCCAGTGTACAGACCACAGATAATCTTGACTTCAACACTGTTGCTGTGTGACCTTAAGCAAAGTGCTTAATTTCTCTGAGCTTCAGTTTCTTCAGCTATAAAATAGAATAATACCCATGTCATAGATATTTTTCAACGATTATATAAATCGCTCTATATAAAGCTCCTAGCAGCATCCCTGTCCTTCTCAGCAAGAAGGAAAACATGGCAAGTGCTGCCTATTATTATAGTGGTAAACTGTACCAGGCACTGTTCTGGGAGTACAGAGATCTGGCTTCAAGGAGCTGCAGTCTAGTGGAGAAGAAAGATCTGGGCTCCAGTGGACAGTGAGAAGGGGCGTGGAAGTTAAGACTAGCCTAGGCATGGAATTAAAGACTTCTGAGAGATGATGTCTTCTTCTTTTTTTTTTTTTTTCTCCTGCCATGCCCAAGGCACACAAGAGGAAGAAATCAAGGTGAGTGGCCACTGGTGTGTGGTCATTCAGGCCACTGCAACAGGGACAGTTTCTCATCGAGGGCCTGAGCATCATCTAGGAGCTGATATGACCTGAAGTGATGGCTGCAGAAGGATTTCCTTCATCCTCCGGGTTTCCTTCTCCAGGACCTGGGATCCAGTCATCTGGTGATGGTCAAGACTCAACATTGAGATACAATGCCCATATATATTAATATTGGCCACTGGTGTGTGGTCATTAGGCCACTGCAACAGGGACAGTTTCTCATCGAGGGCCTGAGCATCATCTAGGAGCTGATATGACCTGAAGTGATGGCTGCAGAAGGATTTCCTTCATCCTCCGGGTTTCCTTCTCCAGGACCTGGGATCCAGTCATCTGGTGATGGTCAAGACTCAACATTGAGATACAATGCCCATATATATTAATATAACTTTAAACTTTTCGCCTCTGTCCTGTTAGATACGTTTTTTCCTCTCTTCCTCTGCTTTCTAAATTCTACCCAGCCCCCAGACTTGCCATGTTATTCATACCCACTAAAAGTGAATAAGGGCAGCTTGTGTGAAAATCCTTCATTTGTTATGAGACCCGAAGCCTCCACTGAAATTCTTCTAGTTGCTTTGAACTTCTCCCTCCACCCAAGAACATAGCTGAGAAAATTGAAGCCAAAATGGAAATACCTATGAGCTCCCAGCAGAGCCTAGACTAAAAGCAGTTTCCTGATGTAGAGCCCTCCCCTGCTGCAACCCTCTGTTAGAACATAACTTTAAAAAAACACAAGTCAGGGATCCTTAAGGAATCTTGGAAAGCTGAAAATGCATTTGGAATCCTTCCTGGAAGTGCTGGAAACAACAGCCTTGCCAGGTGCGGTTCTGGCCTTTGAATTCCACCGCTCTCCCCACTGAGACCCTAGTCGGCTCGGTCACTGACAAGCAGCGGTGAGGTGCTGGAGCACGTGACCAAATCCTGCTGAGCTTTCCTGTTTTAAAGAGTGACATGGAAATACTGATACCTGCTGACAGGTCTGTTGTGATGATTCGCTATGATAATGTATGTAGAACACATGCTTAGTAGGCACTCAACCGGTGGCAGGGCATGTCAAGGGTTTTAAGCAAAGTCACTCATTCCCCAGTAAAAAATGTTTGGCTGGCTGGCTAGCTGACTGCACGTGGTCCTGAGGCTACATGCAGCTTGAAGTCCTTAGCCCAGGGCTGTGGCCCTTGGGAATCTGCAGCCCAGGGTCCTCCCCACTTTCTGATCATCCACTCTCCAGCCCTGTAAAGTGACTTCTAGTTTGCAAACTCTTCCTTCATGCTTTGAACCAGCACTTTATCAGAAGTGCTCACTGAGTCTCTCACCCCTCCCCCGACAGTGCACATTCTGAGACTGGCTAAGGCTCCTCCTTCCTGGTTTGATCAGGTGTCACTACTGATACCCTCTCAGGAAACTTCCCCGCATGGACCTCTAGGCCCAGGCAGTGTCTGAGTCCTTCTGTAGCACTTCCACTCGTGTGGAGCAGCTCACAGAGAATCGTGACTCTCTCTTGCATCATGTCTGCCTCCTCCAGAAGGGTTCAGTGCAGGCAAGAGTGCATCTGAGGAGTCTGTTCTCCATCTTCCCTCTCTCACCCCATCCAGGGTCTGGTGCAGAGTGGAAACTCAACAACAGTTGAAAACAAAATGGATCAGAATAACAGTAAGTGTATTGAAAGATAATGTCACTGCTATAGTGAGTGAAGCTGTGTGTCGTGTCCGACTCTGCGGCCCCGTGGACTGTAGCCTACCAGGCTTCTCCGTCCATGGGGTTCTCCAGGCAAGAATACTGGAGTGGGGTGCCATTTCCTTCAGGCTTGTCTCATTGTTGAGACAATTTACACAAACAACTTCATTTCCAGCCTTTCTAGAATAAAGCAGGATTTGAAATAGAATACAATGCAATACAATAAACCTGCTACCAGTGGCTGGAAACAAGGGCACCACAGATAATGCTGCTTGTCCTGAGAAAACCCTAAAATAACACAGGACAGTCAGTGTCAGGTGCTTGGAGCTGGAGTAGGGATGGGTTTAGGTAGGACTTCTCTGAACCAAAGAGAGAAAGCCACTCTCTAAACTGCCATTGCTGAAAAGCCAAGCTTTCCTTTCCTGGTGCCTATAGAATCTCATTAGCATAAGCATTCTCATGTAATGAGCTGTCAGGCTGAAGATGTAATTATTGCAAAGCAGAGAAAAATTTCAAAAGTTGAGCTTTAATGGAAAAATGAGATGGGAGCTCTGGCGTTCAAGTATAAAACAAACTTTTTAATATTCATTCCTCCTTCACTCTTTGAAATTCACCTTCAGAGCTCCAAGGTGAACAGGGGGAAAAAAGTTCAATAATTTTCAAATCCTAATTATAATTCATCACAGGTGATTAAACAAGGCTGTGGGTATTTGTTGCTCACCATTTTTTTTTTTCTTCTTACAGTGGACATTTAATTTTAATTAAAAAGAGAGTTTTGTTTTTTTTTAAATGATGCCTGGTTACCTGTGCTTCTGTTTCTCTTTCCCTGCATAGAGACTCAATCCCTCCATCCTCCATTGCTACTAGATACAGAAAACTGCATACAAATTAATGTCTTTTATATCAGTAGAGAGGGTATCAGTTTATCCACCTAAAGAGCCTCTGTACTTCCTGAGGGAGTCTGTCCAAATTCCTCAGGCTGCCTTTCCTGGTCCCCAGAACTTAATCAGCACAGTGTCTTAAATTTCTGAGCTTCAGTTTCTTAACTAAAAAACGGGGATGATGATAATGAGATCTATTTTGCTACCCAAGGTAGGGACATCCTGGAAAAATGATATCATTTCTTCTACATATACAGAAGGACTGATGTCCACTATGACTTCAAGTAACCTATTAAATGCTCTCCAAATGTTGGCTATCATTTCTGTTATTGATAATTGTTTATTCATTCATTCACTCAACAAACATACTGAATTCCTTTTGTGTACCAGGTACTCTGCTAATTTCTAGGGACTGAAACAGAAAAGAAAATGAACCATATGCCATTTTTCACCATGAGGACTGACCCAGTTTAAAGACAGAAACAGACAGGAGAACAAACAGTTTGGATTCCATTTGATCCTCACAGACACACTCTGAAGGTACATAAGAGATGGGATTAGGAGTAAGTCTTGTGTAGCTTTGTAGCTCTGTGACCTTGGGAAAGTCTTTTAATATTTTGGGACTTGAAATTCATTGCATAAAAACACAAGGTCAATAGTATTGTTTCTACTAAGCTTTGAATACTGTGTAACGATTATTTCCCTTGATTATCTATCTTCTCTCCATAAATCTCTCATGCTCCAATGATGCTTCCTGACCTTCATGTCTCTGAGTTCCCCTGCCCGGCCACTCTCCTCATGTATGTCAGCAATTCCTGTGTGCTGTGCTGTGCTTAGTTGCTCAGTCATGTCCAACTCTTTGCAACCCAGTGGACTGTATGTAGCCCACTAGGCTCCTCTGTCCATGGGGATTCTCCAGGCAAGAATACTGATAATCACCCTTCGAAAATTAGAACTGATGCCGTGACTCCTGTAAAGCCTTCTCACACCCTTCAGGAGACTTCAATTTGCTTGATACTATTCCAGTTATATTTCTCTGTTCTAGTCTTGATTTTAGCCCAGATCCCATAGCATAGACTGAGTTATAGACTTGTTTGTCCCCCTCTCCCCCTGATAGTATGCTTCCTGAAGACAGCATCCTAGTCAACCCTTTACTGAGTGCCTGCGAAAAGGTGATGAAGGGCCAGTTACTGGATGGATGAGGGTATGTGTGTTAGGATTACTTGGTTGTAAGCAACGGAAATGGATTTTCGGCTACATGAAAATGGATTTTCGGCTACATGAAAGGAAATTTACTGAGAGAATACCAGGTCATTTAAAAATGTGGCAATGAGATGAAGGTTCAGGCTCATGGATAGATAGAAACTAGGGCAGCTGTAAGGATTTAAGACGAAAGAACTAATGGATCATAGCCGGGGAACCCACCCAACTCTCTTCCCAGCATTGCTGCAAACCTCTCTAGATTTAAATGCTGAGAGAAGGTCTGATTGGATAGGGAGAGCAGAGCATCCCGAATTTCAGTCCTTCTGACTACTTTTAAAGGGAAAAAGGTTGACCCCCCCAAAAAAAGAATTTCAGGTAGTATTTCCAAAAGAAGGGGGTATGAGTCCCGTGAAGCCCTATATAACAAACGTTCAGCACAGATTGAATGAATAAATGAGCTCCTAGAATTTTGTGACTTATTTGTTTCTGAATCCCAGTGCTTGGCTCAGTGCCTATCAATAAGTGATCTTCATTCATATTTAAGATCTGCTCTGGAATTCTTTTTTTTTAAGAGACAGACTTTATTCTCCTCTGCCACTGGAGAGACTGAACAGTCACACTCAGTCCCTTCTATATAGAGCCTTCTGACAGACAGAAAGGTTTGATCTAATCACTCTGACCAGCTTCGCAATTATCAGTCGTCTTGTTTAATGAATCAATTGAAAGCCATCCACATCAGCTGTTAAGATGCCCCGGAAATGTCACCCTGGATGGACAGGTACCGCTGAAGGGCTCTTTTTCTGTTGTCCTTAAATAGTGCAAATTTACAGTTGTGTCTTTTGCCACTTCCTATTTTGTATTGGTTTCTGAAGCTTCATTCTCCATTAAGATCAAGTTTACACAAGAGGCTCTAAGTAGAGCAAACTCAAATCAGACGTTTTTGGATGGAACCCAAAGCCCCTGATAATTCACAGGTGAAGAGGATTAATTTCATTACCATGCTCCTGACACACCCCTTTCAGAGTGGTTTAACACTGCTGTTTAGTAAATGTTATTCGCTTCCTGCTTCTGGTACCAGCCACATTTGCATATTCATCAGAAATGTATGCACAGTATTAAACCCGGCAGTTACTGCACTCCTCATTCCAGATTCTCTCTGTGAATGCTGATACCTTTTTCTCTGGCTGGAACTATAATTTTCTCAAGGTCAGCCCTTGCTGGCATCTCCCCAGGGAATTGGGAGCCACCACTGCCCTGAACAAGCCATGTGCTGCTATTTTATGCACACTTATTTCGTGTGACTCTGTGGGTCTTCAGTGGGTCTGATAGGAAGGGCTGTACACAGGATGCATGTGGGAAGTGGACACATAAGAGCTGGTTCTAGATTGCTCCAGCATCTGCCTTGATGCTAGTTGTTTTCACACACTGAGCTTTCACATCCTCGTTTGTGAATAAGACAAAGTTCCCCTTGCTGTCGAGTTGACCACTGAAGATTATGCTTGTGAAGGCTCTTTGTCAGCTCTGAAGCTATGAGGAAAATTTCAATTATTAATCACTCATTATTTTGTTTTTGACTGTGCGAGGTCCTTGTCGCCGCACGGCTTTTCTCTAGCTGCAGTGAGCAGGGGCCACTCTCCGTTGCAGGATGTGGGTTTCTCACTGCGGTGGCTTCTGGTTGTGGGGCACAGGCTCTAGGGCATGCAGGCTTCAGAAGCTGTGGTTCCTGGGCTCCAGAGCGAAGGTTTAATAGTTGTGGCACATGGGCTCAGCTGCTCCGGAGCATGTGGGATTCTCCTGGAACAGGGATTGAACCCGTGTCTCCTGCATTGGCAGGTGGATTCTTTACCACTGAGTCAGCAGGGAAGCTCCAGTACCAAGTTTTTGTATTTGATTCTTGTTCATTTACACAGGAAAATAGGGAGATGAAGCCCATGAAAGTTACAAACAGATTCCTGGCTATCCCAGTTGTGACCTAAGACATCATTGCCTAGAAGATAAGAGCCTTCCCCAATGTATCCTGTCTAAAGTACCAAACCACAGAATCACAGAATATAGCAATAATACATTGCTTTTAGCCACTAAGTTTTATGGTAACTTGTGATACTTCAGTAGATCACTGCAACATAGCCAGATGTGCACATGAACTCATATTCACTAGGGTCCATGCTTCTGCACAAATCCCATTCCAGCCTTGTGATAACTTGAGAATTTAATGTTCTTCATGTTGGTAAGAGGGATAAGAGCACTGTCACTGGTCTTTACCTGTTTCCATTGCTATTTTTCACTTACGTTTGAAACCTCACTTGAAATGTTCTGTTTTATCTTGATGTCTTGGACAAATCTTTCCAAATAATATCTGGTTACAAAAATAAACACAGTTCTTAATAATAAAATGAATTTCCATACAGAATATAAAACAGACTAAGGGACAAAGTTACTGCACGATGTTGTAGCCAGACAGATCAGAGTATTCTCTGAGAAGGTGAGGTCTGAGCAAAACAGTGAAATATTTTTTCTTTCCTCTGACCCCATACTGTCTGTTGTACACCTAGTGGAACATCCACTACAGCCAGCCTGTTCCCGAGTTATTTATTTCTGTTCCTGTTTTCCCAGCAGTATTGTGAGGGTCTGGAGGGCAGGCATTATCTCATTTATCCCCACATTCTTCTATGCCCTTCCATCTAACAAGTGTTCAGTAAATGAGTGCTAAATAAAATGCAAATCAAGTTGATCATGTATCAGAGACCCTATCTCACAGAGATATTTACCCAGAAACTGACATGCAGTTAACTATTAGATGGGAAAGGGCCTCTTTTATAGCAATGTTTAAAGTGTTGGTTTCAAAGAGAAGATACTGTACCGTAGCCGGATTTCCAGTGGCGAGGCCTTCATAGACTATATGGACACTTTTTCTTGACTCCAAGTGCAAGCTCCACTTTTTACCATGGTGTGTATTTGCCTGAGGATTCATTTCAGTGTTGTCCAAATCCAATAGATTTCCCATTATCCTTACAAACAAAGGAATTTGGCTACTCATTCATTCCTTTGTCCTATTTGCAAGTATTTGTTTTCTTATTCACAGCGTTAGATCTCAGCCTATTTATAGATAACTTCTCTCTTCCATTAATATCACTGAACACTGATGTTTTCTAAACATGTACAGTTTAATTCCTAAAGCAATATCTTGATGGATGGCTGTGGGTACCATATCCATGATTTGCATTTTCATCTAAAGATCTTCAGTCAGCCATACCTTGTAGGCCAATATATTTCATGATATATTGGTGAGTCATTCAATCAGTTTAGTGGGTTATGACCAGAATTTTATTTAAATTAAATTGAATAACAGAAGATATCATAGTATATAAAATTTAAAGTTATGCTTTCTTGATCTTTGTGTTCATGAGTGTGGGGGTATGTATGTGTGTGAATACATATGTATGTTTGTACTGGGTCACAGTCAAAAATGTTTAAGCATTTCTCTAATAACATCCTCTACTAGTCATTTTTTCCTTTATGACACCTTCAGTTTCATGTGCAAACGTTAACTTTCCATGATGACCAATATGACTTAACATGGCCAAAATTAACTCTTTACCATGTCTTGAATCTGTTCTTCCTTTCGCCTTCCCTATTTTCAAGAGTTATTGTCTACCTAGTTATATAAAGTAATGTCACAACGTCTTTTAAATTCAGCCTTGAAAATGTAACCAAAATGTATCCCTTTCCATCATTTACCAAAGCCAATGCCTTGGCTTAGATCTTAACTCTTGACTGATCACCACATTATCCCATATTAGGTCTTATTCATTTGAGCTCAGCTTCCCTGATAGCTCAGTTGGTAAAGAATCCATCTCCAAGGCAAGAGACCCCGGTTTGATTCCTGAGTTGGGAAGATCCACTAGAGAAGGAATAGGCTACCCACTCCAGTATTCTTGGGCTTCCCTTGTGGCTCAGCTGGTGAAGAATCTGCCCACAATGTGGGAGACCTGGGTTCAATCCTTGGGTTGGGAAGATCCCCTGGAGAAGGCCAGTATTCTGGCCTGGAGAATTTCATGGACTGTATAATCCACGGGGTCGCAAAGAGTCAAACATGACTCAGTGACTTTCACTTCATTTGAGCTCAGCCCTGCCCAGTTTAAACTTCATTCAGCTGTTTGAATGAGCCTTGTCAATGTAAAACTTTAGTTGGACCACACGCACATCTATTTCCTCTTTCTCCAGTGATCTCATTAAAATTAAAGAGTAACAAAAAAGGGAGGACACAATAAACAATAAATGAGGCATGTAAGTGGATTTAAGAAAGTTGGAAAGCAGCTGGACGATAGGTTCCCAAACAAGCACTCCAGTTACAATTTAGGGGGATGGCTTCAGCTGGCAAAGATGCCATCGGCTACGTAAAACAATGGAGGGTGTTGGATTCAGATTTGTCTGACAGGACAGAGAGAAAAAACAGAATTGCTGGACAGCTAACACCTTTCCTTCTCTCCCTCCTCTTTTATGCAGCATATAATACCCTAATACCCAGAGAAAAAGTCTCCACACTCTAGACCGTCTCTACTGAGAAATGAAATTTTTAAAAATGTGTATACACACATATAATATAAATATAAATAATTGATATGAAGGAACGTATATGTATAAAAATTGAGTATACATATATATATGTTTATAATTTATTTTATTCACATATATAATTTAACTCTCTAGTTAAATTTATTCATCTGAAAAGTAAGGTCATCTCCAGCTGTGACAATCTATGATTTTGTCTCCTATGTGCAAATTTATATCTGTCTCATCATTAAACCAACTTGCTGAGTAGATATTTTATAAAAAAAAAAAAAAGGGAGGGAATGGAGGAGATGGATTTCCTCCTTGGGCTTAGGCTTCATTACTAGTAGAATCTTGAAGGTATTTCCAGTCAAGCATTTGAATCCTCAAACCTAACGGCTTGATATAATAGGGGAGAAAACATACACTTAGAAAAGACTTGAGTTATTTACCTTTTAATAAACAATACTATTATATTAACCACTATTTATTATATGCTTGTGATATGCCAGGTGTGTGGCTAAATACTTACAGATGCAATCACACTGAGTATTCAAACAGTTTATCAAAGTGGACATTATTGTTCCATTACATAGAAGGGGAAACTAAGTCTTAATGAAAGTAAGCATTCATCGTCTTCTAAAACTAACCAAGTTGCAAAGGCAAGTTTCTTTGTCAAGTCTCCAAACTCCAAAACATGTGCTCTGCATTCTGCTACCTAGTGGTTAAGTTGTTATATTAGCTTCAAATCAGTTCACTCTTGCTTCAGTTTCCTTATCTGTCCAATGGGAGAAATTCCTGACTTTTATTGCCCTTTTAAGACGCTGAACTTAATGCTGTCTTGATAAAACAATGTGTCTTAAAGATGCAAACTATAAATATAAATTGCAATCTGAATGCCTTTGAGTACACAGTTGAGTAGAGCCCTACTTCCTACAACCTTACACTAAGCCTATTTATATCTCTCATTCACTGCTTAGAGGAGCCTGTAGGCAATTTTTTGCTTCCCAGGTGGCAGAGTGGTAAAGAATTTGCCTGCCAATTCAGGAGACCCAAGAGACACAGATTCGATCCCTGGGTCAGAAAGATCCCCTGGAGTAGAAAATGGCAACCTGCTCCAGTATTCTTGCCTGAAAAATTCCATGGACAGAGGAGCCTGGTAGGCTGCAGTCCATGTGTCACAAAGAGTCAGACATGACTGAACACACACACAGCAGCACAGCAGTAGGTATCTGTACAGTCCCTGGACTAGAAGCTTACAAAACAATAAATACATTCTAAAGAGCAAAGGTTTAAAGTTTATTGGGCTTCCCTGGTGGCTTGGTGGTAAAGAATCACCTGCAAATGCAGGAGACACGGGTTCAATTCCTCAGTTGGAAAGAGTCCCTGAAGAAGAAAATGGCAACCCATACCAGTATTCTTGCCTGGGAAATCCATGAACACAGGAGCCTGGAAGGTTACAGTCCATGGGTCACAAAGAGTCTGACATGACTTAGCAACTAAACAGCATCAACAACAGTTCATTAGAAAACGTTTTTGCGTTCATTTCTTTTTTCTTGCCATTGGCCTAAAGAAACGGATTCTAGTTTTCTCCTCTAGAAATTCAGGGTAGTCACTAGGCCTTTTTTGTGAATATTAAATATACAAAATTCTAAGGCAGAAGAAACATAAAGTGCTATTTTAACAACATATTTTGCAAAAGTTTGAGCACTATGTCAAAAAATTTACTTGGAAACATAGGCCCCACCAGGTTTTTACACTCCAGATGTTAAAACATCTTGTCATTTCTGCACACATCTGAAACTTATGATAAGTTTGTTTGAAATTGCTTTATTTTAAAAATAATGTAGTCTGGACAAATAGAATTCTTCTGGAAGGAGCAAATTTAGTTCTCTTTATGAGGGTGGCATGAATGAGGCATCCCGTGGGTATCCAGGAAGTGCTGGGCACTGGGCTCAGATTCCTCCTCTGCTGTGTTCTCCTAGAAAGGGCTCCCTGTGTGTCCAAAGCTCCTGATTCTCAGCCCTTTATTCACTCAGAGCACTTTGTCACCAGTGACCTGCTCTTCTTCTTGGACTGAGCACTCTTGAGCTTAACAGGTTTGCTAATTATCTTCCATTGTGAGCAACAGTAGGCTTGGAAGACACCTCTGTTAAATTCATATTTGTTTTTTTTTAAGCTACAGAGTTTGTGGTGTTTTGTTACAGTGGCCCTAGGGAACTAATACAATATTCCCTCACCCTCTATTAGGCTGTATATTTCATGAAAACAGGGATTAGTACCTAGCAGGGTGCTTAGATGGTAGGATTCAAAACCCTTTGTTGAAGCAATGAATAAAAACATGAGTGATCTGGGAGCGATAAATTAGGATTTGGTATTAACATATATACATTAGTATATATAACATAGATAATCAACAAGGACCTACTGTATACCACAGGGAACTCTACATTCTGTAATAACCTATATGGGAAAAGAATCTGAAAAAGAATAGATACATGAATAGATAGGGCTTCCCTTGTGGCTCAGCTGGTAAAGAATCGACCTGCAATGCGGGAGACCTGGGTTTAATCCCTGGGCTGGGAAGATCCCATGAAGAAGGGAAAAGCTACCCACTCCAATATTCTGGCCTTGAGAATTCCATAGACTGTATAGTCCATGGGGTCGCAAAGACTTGGACACGACTGAACGACTTTCACTTTCATAGCTCCAAAAGTTTGGCCACGTGATACAAAGATCTGACTTGGAAAAGACCCTGATACTGGAAAAGACTGAAAGCAAAAGGAGAAGGGGGGCAGAGCATGAGACAGACTCAATGGCACACTTGAGCAAACTCCAGGAGACAGTGGAGGACAAGGAAGCCTGGTGTGCTGTAGTCCACAGGGCTGCAGAGTCAGATGCAACTTAGTGACTGAAGAAGACATAGGTATAACTGAATCACTGTGCTGTACACCTAAAACTAACACAACATTGTAAAGACACTATACTCTAATAAAAAATAACAGTTAAATTTAAAAAAGAGAAAAGAGATACAACAACAAAAACCACAAAAAACCCATGAACAGTCTGTTTGTGTCTCCCGTACTAGGCTGACAGCGCTTGAGGGCAAGATTCCTACCTATTGCACCCACTGGCCCATTCTCATTCCGGCCTGTCACACAGCAGTCAACTCAACAAACAGTGCATTTGTCAAGACAAATGATCTGGAAAGAGTTGACACAGTCATGGTTAAATATGTTTCCAATCAGTGTCTTTTAAATGGAAAGTGGACGGTATATGTTGAGGACACAGGAGGTAGGACGTTTCCCTTTTCCATATCTGACTGGAAGCTCCCAGCATGCAGCTATGAGTAAAAAAAGTTCAGCTGTGACTCAAAAGAAGCTCAAAGACACGCATGAATTTTATTCACATTCCATTTCAGAACTGCATCTCTGATGAAAAGACCCAGCGCCTCCTAATGCTCTGAAAACGCCTACCCATGAGGCACTGGGAGCCGGGAGAGGGTGGAGGCGCGCCGCCTCCCTCAGCAGCTGCCCCGGGACCTGCCGGATGCGCTGGCCCCGTGTGCAGAAGCCGCTTCCCATAATGCACTTTGGCTTCTGCACTCCATGGATTAGCCAGGGCCGATTAAGTAACCAATTTATGTTCTCAGAGCTGTTTAAATGCATGCTGTGTCTGCATGATAGATGGCTCTGGCCTCCTCTGAACCATCCTTCCTTCCCTGGGATTTTTTTTTTCTCCCTCAAAAATAAAAATAAAAAGGAGTCTAAAAGAATACTGCAAGAGAAACAGGAAATTCACATTTTTTTTTCAGCTAATTCTAATGAAGTCTTCTAACCCAGATGGCATGAATAATTCTACCTATTTGACGGTTGACAGAGATGTGGGTCATAGGAAGGTGGGGCAGCCCAGCAGAACACACACCTGGGGCCTTGGAGCCAGTGAGGCTTGGGTCCAAATTCCAGATGGGCAGCTATTAGTGCTTTTGTCTTGGCCAAGCTGTTTGCACCTCTCTGTTCTTCGATCAAAAAAAATAAGAGGGGGAGATATAGCATACTTTCAGGTTGATGTGACCTTTCAGTTCAGTTCAGTTGCTAGGACTTCCCTGGTGGCTCAGATGGTTAAGTATCTGTCTACAATGCCGGAGACCCGGGTTCAATCCCTGGGTTGGGAAGATCCCCTGGAGAAGGAAATGGCAATTCACTCCAGTACTGTTGCCTGGAAAATCCCATGGACAGAGGAGCCTGGTAGGCTACATGTAGTCCATGGGGTCACAAAGAGTTGGACATGACTGAGCGACGTCACTTCACTTCACTTCAGTTGCCCAGTCATGTCCAACTCTTTGCAACCCCATGAATGGCAGCACGCCAGGCCTCCCTGTCCATCACCAACTCCCGAAGTTAACCCAAACTCATGTCCATTGAGTCAGTGATGCCATCCAGCCATCTCATCCTCTACTGTCCCTTTCTCCTCCTGCCCCCTATTCCTCCCAGCATCAGGGTCTTTTCTAATGAGTCAACTCTTCTCATGAGGTGGCCAAAGTATTGGAGTTTCAGCTTTAGCATCATTCCTTCCAGTGAACACCCAGGGCTGATTTCCTTTAGGAGGGACTGGTTGGATCTTCTTGCAGTCCAAGGGGCTCTCAAGAGTCTTCTCCAACACCACAGTTCAAAAGCATCAATTCTTCAGCACTCAGCTTTCTTCACAGTCCAACTCTCACATCCATACATGACCACTGTATATGACGATTATAAGTACATATACAAAACCAGCATGTGAGCAGTTCTTGTCTGGAGTCACAAGCTCAGCTGTCCACAGGGGCCTGGCAGGTAGCAGAAAGATGAGGCACAGCCAGGTGGGACCTGTAATGAACTGGCAAGCGCACTCCTATCTAAAGGGGCAGCTGCTACAGAGCCACAGCCAGCTGGGGGGTGCTCATGTGGAAACAAGGCCCCGTGCCAGTGCCTCCCACTTTTCAAGAGAAGCAAGAACTACAGTTTTGTTTTGTTTTGTTTTGTTTTAATGTGCAATCTCTTAAGCTTTACATGTTGACAACAAATTAAAAAAAATACTGATAAGGTCAAAGACATCATCTATGAATAGAATCCAGCTCTAGGTCTATTGGTTAATGGTTTGTGCTCTAAGCAACAAATGTGCTCTAAATCATAAATGGTCATGATTATTATAACTTCGGGGAAGCTTTTAGAAACAGAAATGATCATACTGTCTTAAAGAAATGCTTTCAGGTTGAAGCATCATTTAATAATAGTGGCCTATGTTGAAGTTTTTGCTGCCTTGCAGGGAAACAACAAAAAAAGAGTTTACCCCACCTCCTTACCGAAAGCTAAATTTACTCCAATATTTTAAGATCTTATGTGTGTGTGTATGTGTGTGTGTGTGTGACAATCTTCTTTATTTCTGATATGATGATGGTAGCTAAAGAGCTTCAGTTGCTTTCATGTCCACAGTGGAAAAATTATATGTTGACGATACTATTTTGAGCTCCTTCCCCCATTTACATTTAGTTTTACTATTTTGTTTTGTTCCTTAACTTGCTAGGGTTAGCAATCACTGGGTTGGGGCATTTCTACTAATGTGAATTTTGTGACATGAGTTGTGTCCATAGCAGGTATAATAAAATCTATTGGTTGCTCCTCATTATCCCCTTCTCTCTTTAGTGAGAGAATATTCCACCAGGTACATGAGCATCAAGAATGAGGGCTTCATTTTACAGCCTTCTTGCAGCACTGTGGCCATGTGACTAACTTCTGACTGACAGTACACAGCACAGAAATATATTGAAATAGTTTCTTGAAGCATTCCACAAAAACTAAGCACACACCTTCTGCCTTTTTACCCCTTCTTTTTCTGTCCTGCTACTTAGAATGTGGATGTAGTGATTGGAGAGCCATCTTGGTAGCAGAACTTCCAGGAAGATGAAAAGAGCCTGGATCCCAAAGGACATCCCAGAGTGAAACTGCCAAATTGGGCCCATGGATTGTTGACTTCAGACTTTTCTATGAGAGTCTTCTATCTTGTTTAAACCAGTATTACCGTGGGTCTCTGTCACTTACAGCTGTACCTAATCCCTACTGGTGCTACCAAATACTTTTTAAAAATTTTTAGTAATTTCCCGTTTTAATCAATAAAAGAGAAAACTGACTCAAAGAAAAATTGCTCTTTGAGGATATTTTTGGCTTTAAATATAATTTCCAAGTAATTCCTAGTAGTGTTGCAAACACATTTCAGTTGCAAGCTTTAGCAACTGAAAAGCCTCTTAAGGGTCTACAATGGAAGCACAGTGACTTTAGGTTATCTTCGAGGCCAGTATTAGTATATAGCTGCTGCTGCTGCTGCTGCTGCTAAGTTGCTTCAGTCGTGTCTGACTCTGTGTGACCCCAGAGATGGCAGCCTACCAGGCTCTTCTGTCCCTGGGATTCTCCAGGCAAGAACACTGGAGTGGGTTGCCATTTCCTTCTCCAATGCATAAGAGTGAAAAGTGAAAGTGAAGTTGCTGAGTCATGTCTGACTTCACGATCCCATGGACTGTAGCCCACCAGGCTCCTCCATCCATGGGGTTTCCCAAGCAAGAGTACTGGAGTGGGGTGCCATTGCCTTCTCCAATTAGTATGTAGATGTGTCCCAAATTGTTTGCCTACAAGTACAGATGAATGGACCTATTCTGAGACTATAAGAACTTACCAGTCATCTCTAAGGACCCAAGTAATTTGAGATGACATATCATGTTCCTTTCACAATGAAAGACCATCGTCACTGTTGATTTTGGTGGGCATCTGTTAGGACTAAAGCGGTACCATAAATTCCCACTGAAATGGGTGGCTGTAAATATCCACAGGTGATCTGTAATGTTGCTTATTACTACTACCTACAAGTGATGCCGGGAAGCAGAGTGTGAGTTCCTTGAGGGCTTTTCTTTCTCGATTCCTAGTCCTTGCTCAGAGTATTTGCCCCACTCTCTATTCACTCACCATTTCCTGGACACCCCGACACTCTCTTTGATCCTCAAGTATGTCAAGCTCATTCCTGCTTTGGGGCTATTATCAGTTGTTTCTCTTTCATGGAAGACTCCTTTCAAACACCTTCCTGAGGAGGGTTGTTTCCCATGGTTCAGATCTCACCTCAAGTGTTACCTCTACAGAGAAGCCTTTCCTTGATCTATGAATTTTGAATCTTTGCCCCAATCACTCTCAAGGACACTTAATGCCATCTGAAATTATTTACTAGTACTCTGTGTATTGGCAGCCCCTATTCTGCTTAGAATAAGGGCAGGGACCTTGTAAAGTTTATTTACCTAGTTGTTCCACAACATGGCCGGGCATAGAATAAGCACATAATAAATAGTCGAATGAATGACTATGGACATCATAGGTAATCTGTGAGAGTCTACAAGAAATCTATCATGTTGTATAAACACTTATAGGAGATCCATAGTGGTAGTGCAGGCATTCTAGATCATCTGTGAGCTCCAGGAGGTCGCCTTTTCTGAGACTACAAAGCTTTTCAGATGGTTTTTAAAAGGACAAAACACCCTATAGGCAACCTATGAGAGACCTCCTGTTCCAGTGTTTTGAAATGAGACTGCATGTTGTTTAGAATTGCTCAGTAGAGAAGGGTAAGGTGTTTTGCAGGCTGCCACAGAAGGAGACGCAGGAGTAAAAGCATGCCAGCAAGAGAAGGACCCGAAGCCTTAGGACCCAGGCATAGGCAGGACTGGAATGTCAGCTGGGCCCTGAGCACGGCGGAAGACTAGATTTGGGGCAGGGTCAGACCATGGAAGACTCTGGGAGTATGGACAGGAAGTAGTATAGAAGCTAAAACGCCAGCTCTTCTTCCTGGGCATCAGAGTCTCACCTGTAAAATGGGCTGGCTGGGCTATATGAAGGATGCTAACCAGCTGGGGACCATTATTCTCTCACTGTGTACCAGTAGTGGGTGTTCCTGGTGCCCTGCCCAGACACCCTTTACTGGGCTGGGGCACATACCTCCCAGCTGCTCAGTGCTGGCTGCTGTTGACTCACAGCTACTTCCTTCCCCCTAGAATAGCTGTCTGCTGGGGAGAGCCACCAGGCTGGGAGGTTGTTTGCCATCACCACCCCTACTGGCCACAGCCAGTGTCAACAGCCAGCACATAAGAGGTCAGTCCCCTGGCCTCCATTCATGCTCCAGCGTGCAGCCAGTCCTCAGCTGAGCCCACATCCTTGCTTAGCTGCCTCCCCCTTCTCCAGCCTGCTCTCCTCTCTCCCCTTCTCCTGGGAGCCTTCCCTCAGTAGACGGCTTCTCCAAGAATCCTTGTCTCAAACTTGACTTCTACAGAATCCAAACTAAGACCAGTCGCTAGATACATGCTACTAAATGGATCACAATATCCTTACTCTTGAAACTCAGTCTTAAAAGTGTTACCATAGCAGGTTGAGCAACACTTCCAGTCCGTGACTGTTAGCGCTGGAGAGAAAATCTGTTTGCCAGCCCTGAGCTAGGACATTGCTAAGGTCCCTCCCTTTGGTGATGTTTTATAAAAGGTGACACTTCATAGGAGACTTGAGCTTGTGTTGTGATATGAGGTGAGGAAGCAGACAGCAAAGAGTTACTTGTGTTGGAGAAATATCCAAGTCTAGTTTTCCCAAGACTCACCTTCTGTACTCTATTCAGGATGGTCCTCTGCCATGAAAAACACCAGTTACTGGGTTCCATTCTCCCAGTACAAAACTGGGCATTCAGGACATGCTGCCTAAGTATCTGGGAATTTCCACATCAACCCAACTTCTCATTTTACCTGCAAAAGCACTTCCTAATGATTAGACCCAAGGGGGTAAGAGGGAGTGCACAGCAGGACCAACTGAAGGACTTCTTCATAGGAACAGAGGACTCCAGGAAGGGGACCATTCTGGGGAAAAGGAAAGAAAAAACCCATCTACACTGCAAGACTCACTGAAATGGGAAAGAGCACCATGCTTGAGGAGAGCAGACTGGTAGGGAAGGCTTAGGAATGTTTCAGTAAAGGAGAGGCAGGGAAGGAGCCCCTTGGATTTTGGCACTTTGCTTTCTCCCATGAGAGGAGCTGGGGTCTAAAGCAATGCAGCTGTCACTGGGGTGAGGGGTCTTGGATGGTGCTGGGTTCTGTGGTGGAACCAATTGATAGAGATGGCAGAGATCTGGCAGCAGAAGAGTCCCAGGCAGCCTTTCTTAAACTACATCTTCTGGAATTAGGGCTTCCCTGCTGGCTCAGATGGTAAAGAATCTGCCTGCAAGTCAGAAGACCCAGGTTTAATCCCTGGGTCAGGAAGATCCCCTAGAGAAGGGACTGGCTACCCACACCAGTATTCTTGCCTGGAGAATGCCATGGACAGGGCAGCCTGGTAGGCTACAGTCCATGGGGTTGTTATTATATAAATAATAACATTATTAAATTGTGACATTGATATATATGTGCATATGTGTGTGTGTTAAACTGGAGAGGCAGCTGACGGAGTGATAAAGTTTAGATTCTGGGGACTTCCCTGGTGGTCCAGTGGTTAAGAATCTGCCTTCCAACACAGGAGCTGTGGGTTCGATCCCTGGTTGGGGAACTAAGATCCTACATGTTGTGGGGCATCTAAGCCCATGTGCCACAACTATAAAGCCCACGTGCCACAACTGGAGAGCTGGCACCCCACAGTGAAAGATCCCACATGTCACAGTGAAGACCCCACACACCACAGCCAAGACCCAACACAACCAAATAAATAAATAACATATTTTTTAAAAAGAGCTTAGATTCTGGAGGCAGACTGCAGTGCAACCCTGGCTCTATAACAACTGTTATGACCTTGAGCAAAAGATTTCACTGCTCCATGTCATAGTTTCATCATATTTAAAATGAGGGTAACAACATCTCCCCTTAGAGAGTTGTGAGAACTAAATACATTCACTTTGGCAAAAACAGATACAGTGTGCTCTGTTATTTTCTAAACAAACAACGTGTTCATTCTGTCAAGTGTAATTGAGAAAAAGTGGGTTAAACTGATTTATTTAATGTAGGACTCCTCAGAACCTAAAGTGTTAATATCCTGTAGAATAGGAATATGATGTATAGTGGTTCCAGAGCCTTTTCTTTTTTATGGAACGGGACAAGCATCTATGTACCAGTTAGCATAACACTGGTGGAAAGAGACAGTGCTACGAAGTAAATAATAAGGGGATAAGGGAGTGAAGTCACTTTTATTGAGAACCTGCTCTGTGCAGTGCTGTGTTGGGAACAACCTTTCCCTTACCCTCTGTCATCTAACTAACCTTATGGGGCTAGTAAGCACCTCCCCTCATTTTATAGATAAATAATCAGAGAGTCTAACAGATGGGGTAACCTGGCCAAAATCTCAGGAGGGATAATCCCGGTTTTATTAGATGCAAGCTTCCTCCTTGGAAAATGGAGGTAAGGGAGCACTTCAAGGAGAGAGGGGAGCAGAGCTGGGTCCAAAGCAACGTGGGTTCATACTGAGGCCTGAGAATTGTGAGCTCTACCCGAAGAATTCTACCAGACATCATCCCAGCAGGAGAGGATCAAGTTGGTGACGAGGACAATGGCTGGAGAGCTTGATCGATCCCAGAATCCTTGTGTTCCCTTCGCTTGTGACTTAGTTACTGTCTGCCTCTAAGAGGGACCAGCAGTCACTCATTTAAAAGTAGACTTGTGGACTTGTCTTCAAGGTTATCAATAAAGGAGATGCTGGGAATGTTTCTCTGGCCTCTGCTGTGAGAGAGAGACAGTGAGCCAGGGTGGGCCTTACGGAAGTGGTGCTTACCTGGAGAGAGGCTAGGATTTTCACACAAGGCCTTTCGGGTCTCCAGTAGATGGTGAGTTTGCACGTCCCAATCCACCCTCTTATACAGATAGACATGTGGCGGGGAGGGAAGGATCTCTTCACTCAACCAGTATTTATAGAATCCAACAAGACGAGTCCCCACCCTCCAGGTTTATTTCCAGGACTCTAAAGAACATGCTAGCTTTGCATAAGGTTAATGTTACAAAATTCTAATTCAACAAAATGACTGATTTTTCTTTTAAACTATGCTACTCTCAACTTCACTTTTGGAACCTCCCTTTTCTCCTCCTGGAATTTCTTATGGAGAGGTCAAGAAGAGGATCTGGGTCAGGCAGGTCTGAAAGAAGGTCCCAGTTCTGCCACAAGCAGGGTGGTCTTGTTACATTCTCTGGCCTGAGTCCCAGTTTCCTCATCTGTAAAATGAAGCTAAGCTTCTTAGGTTTGTCCTGGGGGTGAAATGCAGGACCTCACACCTGAGGACACCCAGCAGCTGTCCCTGCCTCCCTCTCAGCCCTGTAGCAGTGGGGATGAGTAAAGGGACCTCATCTGAGGGGACAGAGCCAGACAGGATGGGAGGAGAGGGCCGCAGCAGCATCGCCACAGGCTCCCGGTCTAGAAGAGGGGAGGGGCGCCCGGCAGACACATCGGCTCCTCCAAGTCAGCAGCAACAGAGAAGGCAGGGCTTTTGTTTGCAGGGCCTTCAGCTCTAACTGTTGCTTCCTCCTGACAAGACAATGCACAGACTGTCCTGATTTCTCACACCCACCTTCTGTCTGGGATTCAAAGGCTTGGTTTTGTGTGTGTGTTTGTGTATAGGACAGAGAATGAGCTTGTGTGTGTATAGCAGAGAGAGCGCATTTATGTGTGTGTGTATGAGAGACTGTGTGTGTATGTGTTAAAGGGGTGTGTGGATTGGTCTGAAAAACATAAAAGGTCTTTCTTTGCCTCAACAATATTACTGCTCTTGAGAGGGAATGACAAGCTAGTCTCTTCACTGAAGAGTGCTCCCTCTTCCTATCACTCCTTTTATTTTTTAAAATTAATTTATTTATTTTAATTGGAGGCCAAGTACTTTATAATATTATGGTGGTTTTTGGCATACATAGATTTGAAGCAGCCACGGGTGCACATGTGTCCCCCCATCCTGAACCACCCCTCTACCTTCCTCCTCATCCCGTCCCTCTGGGTTGTCCCAGAGCACTGGCTTTGAGTACCCTGCTTCATGCATCGAACTTGGACTGGTCATCTATTTCACATATGGTAATATACATGTTTCAGTGCTATTCTCTCAAATCATTCCACCCTTGCTTTCTCCCACAAAGTCCAAAAGTCTGTTCTTTACATCTGTTTCTCTTTTGTTGTCTTGCATATAGGATTGTCATTACCATCTTTCTAAATTCCATATAAATGTGTTAATATATTGTATTGATGTTTCTCTTTCTGACTTACTTCACCTTCTATATATCAGGCTCCAGTTTCATCCACCTCATTAGAACTGACTCAAATGCATTTTTTATAGCTGAGTAATATTCCATTGTGTATATGTACCACTATTTCCTTATCCATTCATCTGCTGATGGACATCTAGACTGCTTCCATGTAGGACAGGTATTGTAAACATTGCTGCAATGAACATTGGGGTACATGTGTCTCTTTCAGTTCTGGTTTCCTTGGTGTGTATGCCCAGCAGTGGGATTGCTGGGTCATACTCATCATTACTTTTAAAATTTCAGAACAAGGGCAGGGCTCACCCAGAGGTTCCAATCCCTGCTGAGGGTTGAGAGGGAGACTGAGGTGCTCTCTGGATGCGTTTTTTCGGGGACATTCACACTAAGTGATTCCATACCCCTCTCCATGCAAGGTTCGAGTATGATCCACCACTGCTGTCTCTCCTATACCTGGCAGCCATCCTGGTACTGTAGGCGCTCAGTAAGTAGAACGGTTGCAGCTCTTTGGTGTTAAGTGAGAGTCTCAGTGCTGACAGGGACTGTGATGGACTTGCTCAGAAGGCGAACACAAACCAGTTTCATTGTGGGGGTGCTTCCCTCGTTTGCATGGTTTCATGGCCAAGTGCATTAAAAGTGCGATAGACCCTCAAGCATGTCTTCACTGAGATGTTTGCTGAACTAACCAGTTGTTTGAACAAATTTAATCGTCAGCATACTTTTCTTGAGCTATTTGTGTATAGAGACGCAGACACGGAACAAAACCTTAGCTGCTCTCCACCAGGAGGCCCTGAGGAGGGCATGGCAGACCACTCCAGTATTCTTGCCTGGAGAATCCCATGGACAAAGGAGCCTGGCAGACTACAGTCCATAGGGTCTCAAAGAGTCCAACATGACTGAAGTGACTTAGCATGCGCATGCACACTCCAGTAGGCCTAGGTCCAAAAGCCAGTGTCTTTAGCAGCCCTGGAAGTCATCCAGATGAGTGCAGCCGAAATACATGATAAGGAACAAGGGGTTGGGAAGGCAGGGGTCCATACTCAAACATCGTTTTGGAAACACAGCAATAGTATTTGTTTGGTTTTAAATTTTAAATCATTACAACTCGGCTCAAACACATCATTATTAGTCAAACTAGGAACCATTACAATCAACACATTTTTGTCAATGAGAAATAACTTTGTTTATTCTCATAGCATAAGAATCCATGTTTTAAGATTTGACAAACTTATGGAAAGTATTTTCAACCTCCTGCTGGTGGTGGAAGTATTTTCCCTGCAAAAAGTTGTCAAAATGCTTGAAGAAGGGGCATGTGGTTGGTGAGAGGTCAGGTGAATATGGTGGATGAAGCACAACTTTGTAGTCCAACTAGTTCAAGTTTTGAAGTGTTGGCTGTGCGACATGCAGTTGGGTGTTGTCCTGGAGAAGAATCGGGCCCTTTCATTGACCAATGCTGGCTGTAAGCACTGAAACCGACCACCAAACAGTGACCAGGAAACCTTTTTTGTTGTTCTTGCCAGTTTAGCTTTGGGAAGGACTTTGGAGCTTCCTCTTGGTCCAACCACTGAGCTGGTCATTGCCGGCTGTCATATAAAATCCACTTTTCATCACATGTCACACTTTGATCAGGAAATGGTTCACTATTGTTGCAGAGAATAAGAGATGATGCTTCAAAATGATATTTTTTGATTTGCGGTCAACTCATGAGGCACCCGCTTTTAGAATTTCGCACCTCACTAATTTGCTTCAAATACCACATGATCATAGAATGGTTGACACTGAGTTCTTCCGTAACCTCTTATTTAGTTGTAAGAGGATCAGCTTTGATGATTGCTCTTAAGTGGTCATTGTCAACTTCCAACCACTAGCCACTGCATTGCTCATCTTCAAGTCTCTTGTCTCCTTTGCAAAACTTCTTGAACCACCTCTGCACTGTACACTCATAGTAGTTCCTGGGCCAAATGCATTGCTGATTTGTGAGTTGTCTCCACTGCTTTACAACCCTTTTTGAACCTGAATAAGAAAATCGCTCGAATTTGCTTTTTGTCTAACATCATTTCCCTGGTCTAAAATAAATATGAACAGCAAGTACTAAGTCATTAGCAAGAAAACATAAACTGAGAAATGCACATTAATGTGATGTATAACACAACCACATTTATTTAAGAATGCATTCCAATATCAAAGCTCAACAATTCAAAACTGAAGTTACTTTTGCACTAACCTAATACATTGGCAGATGCCAGGGGCCATGGAGTGTGTGTGGGGGAGGAGGGATGGGGAGTTAGTGTTTAATGGGGATAGAGTTTCAGTTTACAGAGGTGAAAAAATTGGGAGATGGAGGATGGTGAGCTGCACAACAATGCAAATGTACTTGGTGCCACTGAACTACAGAGTTAAGTATGGTTAAATAGTATGTTTCATGTAATGCGACTTTTACCACAATAAAAAAATTAAAAAGTACAGCTTGCATAGACACATACATACACACAAAAACCCCACACACAACAGCAGAAACAAAAACAGAATAAAGATGAGTGTGCATGGGTGTAATCAATTTCTGAAAGTTATCCTTTATCTTTAAGGATGCATTTTGAGGCTGTTGCTACTAATTAGGAGGAGCCAGTGGGCTTGTAAGAAAGAAGGAAGATTCCTGGTTTGGAAATAAAGGAAGGTAAATGAGCAAGGCATATTTCCTCAGTAAACCCTGCCACTGCAGACCTTGGCAATGCCCACTGCCAGGGAAATCCTTAGGGTCCAGGCCAAGGTGGAGGAGGTGGACTGAGGTAGGAGTTTGAACCCAGGCTGCACTATTAGCTGTGTGTCTGTGCATGAGACCCTAATCTGTGATGAGCTTGGGTTTTTTTCACATGTCAAGTAAAGAAATAATAACTTTATGATAACACATGGAGGGTTTCCTAAGTATTTATCACATATTATCTAATTTATTCCTTACAACAACAAATCTGTATAGTAGCTACTACTCTCTTTTATGGCCAAGGGATGAGCCTTAGGAAGATTATATAACTTGGCCAAGAGCACACAGGTAGTCAGGTAGATCTGGACTTGATTGAGGGATACCTGATCCCAAAGTCAATTTCTTAAGCATTTTGCTGCTCTGTCACCTGCCCCTGTATATAATTTCATACACACAGAGGACCAGATGAAATTTTCTCTATGGAGTAGATAACAAAATGCCTGCCAAGAACACAGACAATGCTTTGCGTGTCAATGTACTTCTAATCCACCCCTCTTTGGGTTGTTTGTTAGAAGTTTCTACATGGCGTGCAAACACAGAGTGACTCTCACTTTCTGTATCTTACAGTCCAGAAAAGCAGCACACGGGGGGCTGAACTAACGGTTGCCATCATTCTAAGGAAACCTCTCTGAGGGACCCATGGGTTCAGGCTGTGCAGATGACTCCAGGTTGTCCTAAGGCCACCCAGAGGTTGTGCTGCTACGATTTTGAAGTTAACCCTTGTTGTCTCCATGTCTGAATAAGAGAGGTTTTTCAATAATAAGGCAGGGTGATTTATGTAAGAGCCATTTGTCTTCATAATAAATTTATTAAACGATCATTGCTGCTTTTTTCCCTTTGTGTTTGTCGTTGGCGGCATGGTAATTGGTGTCTGAAGTCTGCTCTGGCATGTCATCAAACGAGCCTGCTGTTCTGATCAAGCGAGGCCGGCTTGGCAGCGGGGAGCCGGAAAGAGCTGACAGGAAGCAGGAAGGCACCGGCCGCAGGCAGTCAGATCTTCTCAGGAAGAAGTGGCCCCAGCCTTTGGGGTCCCAGATTAACTCGTACACCCCCGCCTCTTCTTCAGCACCAAGGCATGAAGGTCTCTATCGAATTTGTTCATCTCCTTAAACAAGCACAGGTTAAATCCACACGCCAGGATGGTGGGCTAGCACTTCATTACAGCATGCTAATTATCATCACCTCCAACAGCAATTAATAACAATTAAGGGTCTTGTAATAACATGAGCACTGTGTGCAGCTACTTTAGAAGCTGCAGGAAGTCGAATGGATGGTTCTGAAATACCCAAGTTGGGATCAATGGTATTCTCTTAAAATAGGAGTAAGGGAGAGGGTGGCTCAGATGGTAAAGAAACTGTCTGCAATGCAGGAGATCCACGTTCGATCCCTGGGTCAGGAAGGTCCCCTGGAGAAGAGAAGGGCAACCCACTCCAGTATTCCTGCTTGGGAAATTCCTGGACAGAGGAGCCTGGTGGGCTATAGTCCATGGGATCACAAAGAATCGGACATGACTGAATGACTTTTACTTTCTTTCATGGAAGATATGGCCAGGCTTGTAAACTGAATAGCAGATTCAGGCCACCTCTATCTCCATCCCTCGAGGTGGGGGTAAGGATGACACAGGGTACTAAGCAAGGCCCATAGGCAGGCTTATTAGAAATCAGGATTCAAATGCCCCGAGGCTGGATCTGTATTCTCCGGTTCCAGCGAGTTCCCAAGACTTGTCTTACTAAACCTGCCTGTGCCCTGAAGTGAAATCAATCTCTGTTGTAGAGTGAAGGGAGTCCAGGAGAGGTCTGAGGCGGCCTTCCAGGTCTGTTGGGAGGAGTAAATGAAGAATTCCTGCCGTGCACTCGCAAAATACTGTCTGGCACACGGCAATTACTGAAAGGAGCTCAGTTTTCTAAAACAACTATGAGGAAACAACAGTTCTCTTCCTCTGTGAATGGAGATGCAAACGTCCAGTTTCGCTCCCCTTTGTTTCTTTTTTTGTTTTCGGCTGTGCGGGGGCTTCACTGCTGTTCTTGGGCTTTCTCTAGTTGTAGCAAGCGGGGGCGACTCTAGTTGCGGTGCGGGGGCCTTTCCTGCCTTTGCAGGGGCTTCTCTTGTTGTGGAGTACCAGTTCTAGGTGCCTAGGGCTCAGAAATTACAGCTCTTGGGCTCTAGAGTGTGTGGGCTCAGTTATTGTGGTGCATGGATTTAGCTGCCCCACAGTATGTGGAATGTTCCTGGACCAGGGATCGAACCTCTGTCCCCTGCATTGGCAGGCGGATTCCTAACCATGCTCCACCAGGGATGTCTTTACTCACATTTTTAAAGCCAAACATTTTTTTTTAAATGACATTACGTACCTTAAAATGTTGAAGTTTTATGAAATCAAGGTGCATTCTAAAAAACTGCGTTAAGAAAAACATATACGCTTCCAGCCAAAAAATCCTTTTAAAATTGGAGCTAAGTTTGTCAAAATACAGCCTTCTAAAACTCACTGAAGAGTTTTCATACAGATACTGGCAGAAACTATGCTCTGGAATAAAATATTTTTGCTAAAGTGGCAAATGCTTACTTTCTTTAATGAATTGCCAATTTTCTAAGGTTAAATACATTGTCTATAGCATTTTAATTTTTTAAGAAGATTTTTCTCTTTATCTTGGGAAATTGCAGAGATGATGAAAATCTAAATATAATTTAATGCAAATGTATTCAAATAATTATAGGATGAAAAATGGGCAACAAGTCAGAGCCCCCTGCATGTGTTAAAGACGGATGATGGCAAGGCAGGTGTTTTTGCCTTGAGAAAATGGGTTTACTGTCTGTGTTCAACAGCAGCGGGGGCAGAGAAGCCAGGGGACATGTCAGACAGAAGCTGTTTGCTGACAAGCAGCAATCTTTCCCTACCATCCCTTTCTCCCTCTTACCCTCCCTCTCCTGTTTATTCCTCCATCCTTCTTTCCCACAACATATTTCTTTTCCTCTCTTCTCCCCCATCTCTCTCTTTTCCCTCTACCTCTTTCTTTCTCTCTTTATTTCTCAATGTCTTTTCTCTATGTCTTTCTATCCCTGGATCTGTTTTTCCTCTTTGTTTAGGTTTTTTTTTCCCCTTTTGTCTGTTTTCTTCATACTTCCTCGTGCTCCATCCATCTCCTTTCCTCTTTCTCAGCCACCAGTGACAAGTCAGCCACCAGGCTCAGCACAAGGGTAGGACAAAAAAAATGAAGGCCAGGACTCCTTCTGTGCCTTTCTAAGGCTCAAGGTCTCATGGCAGGGGCAAATAGAGAAACAATCAACCTGCTAAGAAAGGGGAAATTCACGCTGGACTCAGCCAGCACCCAGGAGAACTATTTAGCAACGTCTCGGAGAAGGGAGGGAAGTTAAATAGAAAGTGAAGCTTTAAGGTATGTTGTGCAGGGTGAAAATTTTTCCAGGCAGAGTAATCAGCAGGGACTGACCCAAAGACATAAGCAATCATAGAATTTAAGGAATGGAGAGAAGATTAGGTCAGGTGCTGCTAGATCAGAGGAGAGAGGAGGATAGGGTGGGGGTAGAGACATAGAACAGAACAGGGGTGTGTCAGAAGGAGAGACCTTATAATTGTACATCAGTCCTAGCTGTGTGTAAAAGTCCTGTCTTCTGGATTGCACAGGCCAGTTTCTTTTTGAAAGCTCAGTCAAGCTCTTTAACTTAATAGGGACATTTTAAACAGGAACATTTACAAAATAATACCAACTATGAGCATCATAATTTTATGACACTAATGTCATTTAACCCCATCACTAGTAGAATAAATGATCAGAATAAAGGATATTGGTTTAAAACAGATCATTTAGATTTACATAAATTTCACTCTAATGTCCTTTTTTTTCTCGAGGGAAAATTTTATTATCCATTAGGATCACTACTCTTCCATGGATCTGTGCTTGGGAAGCAATCCTGTGTGCAGAGTCAAGAAGGCTGAATTTGCATTTGGGAAGTAGTAAAGAGCTGGTGAAGGTTTCTACAGAGATGAGGGAGCTCCCTTCCCGTCTGTTGTGTTTGTGGGTCACAAACTATGGTGGCCTAAATTTCTATATGTATTATAGGGGACAACCATACTCACTGCAGTGGATGGTGGTGGTAATTAAAGTTATGAATGAATATGAAGGCATTTAGAGGTATATGGAGAGCCAGCTGGAGGGATCATTAATATTAGAGGATGGTCTGTTCTTAACACTTGATGTTGGGTGCAGATAGGAGGTGATGCGACCATGCAGAGCCATGGAGGGTGAGTGGACATGTTGAATCTTCCAAGTCTTTTAAGTCTCTGTATTTTGCTGCCATTACCAGGGCCATACTATGTGCCAGGTACCTGCTAAAAGCTTCGCTTGGTTATCCATTTAACTTATTCCTCGCAACTTTTGTGTGCTCATTAGATACAAAATTATGTATTTGTTTAGCATTAGCATTTGATAGCTAATAATGGGAAAAGTCATGCCTTTCTGTTTTAAACCACTGTACACCCACAACCCAATCACTGAAGGACACAAAGTAAGTGTTTAACGATGGGTTGACCAAAAACCTTGCTTGGACTTTTCAGTAAGATATTATGGAAAATCCAAACAAATTTTTTGGCCAACCCAATAAACAATTTTAACTGAAAAGATTTCTCAAAGATCTCATGATGACTAAGGAGCATATGTAGGATTCAATCAAAGCCTGATTCGATGGGCTGTGTTATAGCCACTGTATACCAGAGCCTAGTATTCCCTTTCCAAGAAGACCCCCAAGGTTATCACTCTTCCACTAGTGACTGGCTATGCTAATAGAGAAGATGCTGAGTACTGATGCGGCAAGGCCGAGTTCCATTTCTACCTTCCAGGAAAGGCTCTTTAACTCATCTTGGAGATACGGCCTCCTGTGTGCACACAGCTAATGGGATAGTGAAAAGAACACCTGCTTGGATGGAGATGATCTGGAACTGAGTCCTGGCTCTGCCTAACATAAGCTGTGTGCCCTTGAGCAAGTCACAGCCTTTCTGGGCTTCTGATTCCTCATGTGTGCACGGGGATAATAACCCTCACTTTGCCTAAAACCTAGGGGTCAAAGTCAATAAGCTGACAAGTTAGAAGTATTTACTCTCATGTGCTGCACAAGTGTCAGCTATTAATAAAGGGGTCAGGTTGAAGTCACAGCTGGAAGACACAAAGAAATGGGTAGTTCAGATATGGACAGGAACGTGGCAGACACTGCAGCCAGTTTCATGAGCTTCTTACCACTCCTTCCTTGGCCTAGGAAGCTTAATCAATCATTCATTCATACTCTCCTTCATTCATTACACATATATTTAGTGCCCACTTAGTGCCGGGTACTCCCCCTGAAATTGCCAGATGAGAAAGATATGATCCCATCTCTTACGCTTCATCAGATGCTAGGAAGATAGATAGTAAATTGAAAACTGTTACCAAACCCTTATATTACTTGGCATATACGGCCTTTGCATGAGTCACTCCAAAAAAATCTGTTTTACAGATTATCAAATATCTGTTCAGTGCTCACGTTTGCAACCTATCTTTTCAATTTTGTTTTCTCATGTCATAGCTTATTATTTTATTTGGGAGTTTTATCACACTAGTTTATGAATTTTTACTCATCTAATTTTCAGTCATTTCTTCAATATTTTCTGAGGGTCTTTGTGTTTGGAGAGTTTCTGTTTTGTCTCAAAGCAATATATTACTTCGAACATTTGTATTTGCAATGCGCCCAGCACTATTCTGAGATTGAACATACATTTATCTAATTACAGTCTATTTGATCTCTCTTCATGTGTCTCCATAGCATTTTTCTAGTTTCACAGAGTTCTTATAGTTTTTACCAATTTGAAACCTTTGATTAAAAACATAAATATGTAAAATTGCATAAAATTATGTAAGTAATTAAATCTTCAGAAACAGGTATAAAATGCTTACGAACAGTTCTCTGCTCTGTATTGCATTTCACAAAAGCAGCACATTTACTGTTACATGTTGTAGAACTTATGAGCTTATTTTAGAAAAGATTACAGAAAATACACCTGAAAAATACACGTTTCCTATGGCCAGGATCTATGTTTGTGCCCTACCAGTATTAATACTTATAAACTAATGTGGATTTCATGTGACCACTGGCTGGAGTGTTCACCTGAGAAACCATTTATCATTCCTTGGAGAAGGCAATGACACCCGACTCCAGTACTCTTGCCTGGAAAATCCCATGGATGGAGGAGCCTGGTGGGCTGCAGTCCACAGAACACTTAGAGTCAGACATGACTGAGCGACTTCACTTTCCCTTTTCACTTTCATGCGTTGGAGGAGGAAATGGCAACCCACTCCAGTGTTCTTGCTTGGAGAATCCCAGGGACAAGGGAGCCTGGTGGGCTGCCATCTATGAGGTTGCACAGAGACGGACACGACTGAAGTGACTTAGCAGTAGCAGATCATTCCTTAGAGAAACATGACCAGGTCCTTTGGAGAGCTATAGAGGTAGGGAGGGGAAGAGCAGGAAGTGTGACAGGTATGAGCAGAATACTGTCAAGGAGATAAAACGACTCAAGTGAGAGAGAGGAAGAAGAGTTTTGGAATACTATTCGTTTGACCAGGCTGCTATAGCAAAATACCATAGATTGAGTGGCTTAAACCAGTCAAGGGTGTATCTCACAGTTCTGGAGGCTGGAAGTCTGAGATCCAGGTGTCTGCATGTCTCGATTCTCCAGAGGCTTCTGTCTTTGACTTGCAAATGGCCCCCTCCTTGCTGGATCCTCACGTGGTCTTTCCTCTGTGCCTGTACCTCCCTGGTGTCTCTCCGTGTATCCAAATTTCCTCTTCTTATAAAGATATCAGATTGGATTAAGTACCACCCATAAGACTCCATTCAAGAAGGAAATGGCAACCCACTCCAGTGTTCTTGCCTAGAGAATCCCAGGGATGGGGGAGCCTGGTGGGCTGCTGTCTATGGGGTCGCACAGAGTCGGACACAACTGAAGTGACTTAGCATAAGACTCCATTCAACCTTGATTACATCTTGAAAAGTTCTGTCTTCGAATGTAGTCACATTGAAAATTAGGGCATATGGATTTTAGTGGAATACAATCAGTCCATCACAAACATCTTTAAAACTTGGCTCCAATGTCATCTCTTCTGGAAAGCTTTCCCAGATTTTCCCAGGCAAAGTTAATGGTAGAGATTCCCATGTGACACTTATTCTTCTTTCTGCTGTGAGCTACACTGTCCTGTAACAATGTTTTCTCCAAGTCATTATCATCCCCTACCACTGGGAAGCTCTCTTCTTTGTATTACCATCACCCAGTGTAGGTTGGTGCAGTGGATACAGTAGGATTATGAAATGACTGATCAATGAATTATGAATAAAATGTGTTGGAGTTTCTCAAAAGAAACAAACAAGATCATCTTTGAGCCAACTGAACAGAATGTTGGCAGGCTACCGAGTGAAAAAGATCTGACCAAGTTTCAGTCTGGATCAGGAATCCAGGCATAAACATGTAGGAATGAGGGCTAATGGCCAGGAGCAGAAATGCTGAGACAAGATGCAGTGTTGGGAGAGCCTGAGTGCAGGAACCAGAAGGTCCAGATCCAAATCTCAATTTTTTGGTCACTTATTGGCTGGATGCTAATGGGCAAGTCATTCAAGTGCTCTGAACTACAGCTGGCTTAACAGTCAAATGAGACCATACTAACTGATGGGAGTGTCTGAGTTAAATGAAGACACTCATGTAAAGAACCCACTATAGGATCTGGTACATTACAGGTAATTGACAAATGATAGAAACTTCCACAACCAATCCATCTCACATCTTTCAAAATGCTGTCTGGGTAGTCAGACCTTAGCTCTCCAGACATTTTGAGGACCTGAAAAAAAATCTGAACTGCTTTGGAAAACTTTGACCTGCCAGATGGAGGCCTTCTAGATCCACCGTGGCAAAGAGAAATGGTCCTAGCATTACTAATGGTGTTTTCCTTAAAAAAATTACATTAAGTCTCCTTGGAGTTCAAATGAAATGCATTCCCATGATAATACTCAGAGCTTAATGTTCATAACATTTCAGAATACAAAAAATCAGTTTTGTGTTTACTTTGTGCTTATTAAACAGAAAAAAGATGAAGGGAGCAAATAGAGAAAAGATAACCAAGATTATTTCCAATTTCTCAAGATACCCTTTCCACCTGGATGCTTGGATAATGGCATAACAGAGAACAAAGTCTGAGGTTACATGAGGCTCAAAAATATGGAGGACAAGTCACTCGGTTCTGTCATCCATATGTTTTATTTGTAAGATAATAAAGAGCCAAAGGGCCAAACCCTGGGGTAAATGACTTCAGATTTAAATTGTCTTAATTTTTATAGACTTGCGGAATCATAGAATGAGAAAGACCTTGAGAGGTCATCTGGAACCTGTGTAAATGTTAAAACTCCTCATCTCGATTAATTTTAAGAGTGACAGAAGAGGAAATTGTATAATTTTTTACAAGAGCCCATTCCGGTGTTCGATAGCTCTCACCTCAGGAAAACGCCTCTCAGTGTTAAGCCAAGTGATTGTTTCTGCTGAGAAAAAAATGTCAGTTACTTATTTCACCCGGAGGGTAGAAAGCATGGAGTTCATTTATATAAAAAGGGCTAGGTAACTTGCTGAGAAATAGTCAAAGCTACTTTGACTTTAGAGTCTAAAGAACTGGGTTCAAGTCTCAATGCTGGTGCTTGCTAGCTGACAAATACTTCACTTACCTGAGCACCTTTTTCCTTTTTTGTAAATGGAGGCCCTAGCCTCAAAGCCTGCTGAATGCATAATACAAGGAAGAAGTAGTGAATTCCAAGTTGTGGTATTACCATATGCTGTACTGTTTTCAAGTACTGAAATATTCATTTATTTCTTGGTGAGCTATTTTAATTTTTCTTAAATCTGAAATTTGAGTTATTAATATCTGGAGAGTAAGATCAATGGTTTAATTATTCAAATTATGTGAAAAGACAAACTGATGCAAAATCTACAAGTCTAGACAGCTCCAGGCCTGTGTGACTAGCAATAAGCAACTATATTGTGATCTTGCAAAGTGCCTATTGAAGAAATAATTATTATTGCACTTCAAAGGATTTCTGAAAAAGTAGAATATGAATGTGACCGTATGGAATTATTACAGGACTTCTGTATCAGATTCAGCAAGTATCTATGATGCAAACGCAGAAGATGAAGACAAACCAAATGTTTTCCTTGGCAGAGGTTGGGGTGGAGTGGGAAAGGCCTTATTATTAATAACAGAAAACCTACAGTCTTTGTTGGGATGGGCGTGGGAGGAGGAGTTTTTCAAATAAGAATTCCTCACAGCATCTAGTAAGAGGTGAAATTATTTCAAGGTGAAATTTGAAGGAACATATTTAGGGATAACTTCTAACCATCTCAAGACCATTCTTCTGCCTAGTCAGAAAATCACCAGAAAGAGCTTTTACAGCAGCAAGAAAAGCTTACACAAACACATTTTTGCAATGCAGTGATGTCACTGACTCATTTTATTTTTTAAGCCACATGTTTTTAAAAAAAGAAAATAATATTTTCATTTTCAACTTCCGTTACTGATTAGATTTTGCTAAGTTACATACTTTTAGGTTGTATTTTGAATATTTATCTTGATGAATTTTTATTTGCCAATAATTTGTATTATAGTTATAATGTTTATCTTTTATAAATTTAATTTTTCCCAATGTTTGTACAATGTATGTTTTTGAATTTAAAGTACATTAAATAATTTACTTTCTTTGAGCTTTTTATTTTACAAATTCTAGCTCAGTTGGTAAAGAATCTGCCTGCAATGCAAGAGACCTGGGTTCGATCCCTGGGTTGGGAAGATCCCCTGGAGAAGGGAAAGTGTACCCACTCCAGTATTCTGGCCTAGAGAATTCCATAGACTCTATGGAGTCAGACATGACTGACATTCACTTTTCATACTTTCAAAATAAAATTTTGATAGCATGTAAAATAAATACTGAAGTAATGGAATTGTTATCTTGCTACAGCATTGATAAGTTGATATTGGGGGCAGTGAAATATATCAGGACCCAAGGAGGGATCAGCAGCCCAAATCAGCAGAAGCAAAGGACTCTGGCTTTTCTCTCATTCAAGGCTAGTACCTTCTCTGCTTGATAATAGCAGGATGTAGGACTTTCTGGTAGACCATAGCAGGCATAAATCTAACATTAGATTTATGGATTAGGGAAGTGGGACAGGGTGAAGTCAGGCACAGCAAATATTCCACTGTGGACCTTGGAAGGAACATCCTGTAAGGAGTAGGAGATTATGGTCTGGAAGCATTTAAAATTCAGAGAGACCAGGCAGCTAAACTGCAGAACTGCTATGATGATTAAATATTAAATAGTCTATGGACTTCTTAAATAAAGACACCACATTATACATAAGAGGTTATTATAAGATGTGGTTGAATATAGCTACTGCATAGCTACTGGAACTCGGAGCAAGTTATTTAACCTTGTTGTGACTCAGTTTCCACATCTGTAAAGTGGTGTTAAGAACACTGCACATTTAATATTTAATATTTAACAATGAGAGAGAATTATGGGATTATAACTTACAAAGGGTTTAGAGTAATTCCTAGTATCTGGTAAGAATTTAGGATGCTACATGCCTCTAAAGCAAGGTGATTATTAGTATTCATTTTAAACCTAAGAATTCAATACATCCCCAGTGAGAGAGTGCTAAAGTGAGAATATTTAAAATTGCAACATCTAACTTGCATATCAAACACAAAAGTTTACAACCACAATAAAAAATATCAATTTACAAATGTTAATTTATAAAAATTAAAATTAAAATTTAATAATACTATTGTATAAATTATTCTAAGCTCTAAAAGTGAAGTTATATCTACCAAAATGGAAAAGTAAACCTCTTTAAAGATGCTTATGTGAAACTTGGTGTGAGTTTAGCACAAGTGACTCCTGTTTTAACATGGGACTAACCACAGCAGATGGGAGATTGCAATGTAATCTATGTGTCTGAAAGCAGAAAGAAAAGTGATAAGTACTTAGCACAGTGGAGGAAGTTAAAACCAAAATGGGGCTTCCAAGGTGCCTCAGTAGTAAAGAATCTGCCTGCCAAGGCAGAAGACCCGGGTTCGATCCCTGGGTAAGGAAGATCCCCTGGAGAAGTAAATGGGAACTCACTGAAGAATTCTTGCCTGGAGAATCCCATGGAGAGAGGAGCCTGGTGGGCTATAGTCCATGGGTTGCAAAGAGTCAGACATGACTGAAGCAACTGAGTACACAGAAAAGACAGGCAGAGGAAGATGGGGGTGAGACGGAAACAGTAGAGAGAATTCTATGAGGGTTGTGACAGGAAGGGAAACTACATTCTCAACCAAAGTATGAGGAACTCAAGAGATAATGGCTGAAATGAACAGATCAAGACATAGCAATATAAGGGTGGCATTAAAATATATATAGTTAAATAAAAAAAAAAAAAAAACAAAAAAAAAAACACCAACCCCAAACCCACCAACCTAAAATGGTTCATATCTTGGAGTGCTGGGTACACAGAAAGTAGGAGATTGCTACTTTTGAATAGGAGTTGTAGCACTATTTGTTTTAAGTGCATTGCACACACATGTTATGAAATAAAGCAAATAAAATATACTTGACTAAACAGTGTGTGTGTGTGTGTGTGTGTGTGTGTGTGTGTGTGTGTGTGTGAGTCACTCAGTTGTGTCCAGCTCTTTGGAATCCCATGCATGGTAGCCCACCAGGCTCCTCTGTTTGTGGTATTCTCCAGGCAAGAGTACTGGAGCAGGTTGCCATTCAGTTCTCCAGGGGATCTTCCCAAACCTGGGATCAAACCTGGGTCTCCCTATTGCAGGCAGATTCTTTACTGTCTGACCTACCAGAGATTAAGCAGTAATTATTATTATAGTCTATTAAGAGTAAAGACATAATCAAAACGGGGAAGGTTAGTGATGAGCTTTCCCTAATGCAGACAACAATTACTCTGTAAAGTTGTCGTATCGGTATATTTTATAGTTAAAAAGATTCTTCTCTAAACCAGGCTGAAAACTACGTACCATGTATATCAAGAACAGAGGCGGTCTCAAGTTGAGCACTCTGTCACTTTAGCTGTGGCTATAACAAAGGGGCAAGATCAAGAGCAGCTGTGTCCTTGTCATCAAGTACCTATGGGCTTGTGACAACACGACCAGCCTGCGCGTGGAGTGGGGCGGTGACATGTCCTCTAATACAGATGTTGTCAAATTGGAGCCTGTATCACCTGGAAGACTTGTGAAGACAGGTGGGGTGCTGGGCTCCCCAGTAGAGTTTCTGGCTCACTGGTCTAGGGGTGGAGGCTGAGAATTGGTGTCTCTAACCATTTCTCAGGTGATGCTGATGATGCTTGTCCTGGGGCCACATTCTGAGAACCACTGGCTCGATTAGAAATGGATAACTGTGCAGGGAAGCAAGGGCAGGTTACAGAGGACTGGCTGAGGAAGAAGCCTGTTCCTGGAAGTGTCTGATTAGGCTTTGTGCTCCAAGGGGAAGGACAGAGCGAGGAATCAGGTGCCCTATATATTTTCCAAGGCTGGCATTGTGATGTCTTTTATAATCTTCTTGGCTCAGCCCAACAGTCTCTACTTTAAAGAAATGTTTGGTTCACACAATTCTAATAACATGTACCCAGAATAGAGCCCACCGATGAAAGTCTGAAAAATAGATTCTATTATTCTTCTCTACTGTTGAACCTAAGCTATATCATTAGAGGCAGCCAGAGAGGCTTAGCAAATCACACGTACATTTTCCAGGTATCTAAGAAGAAAGAAAACAGGTTCAAAGAAGCAGACCTAACCTGGAAGAGCCTGAACAAGAAGACAATGCTTTCTTTTAAAAATGATTGAAAATATTGATAAATGTTATCTGACTGATTTGAGCTATTATTTGCGTTATGAGCCAAAGCTTGCAATTTCACAGAGTCTACAGGGATCAGAACTACAAATCTAAACTTAAAAGTGTGTCATAGTTGGGACATATTGGACCTGGGGGTGAGTTTAGGCAGTCAGTGTACAAGGCAGAGAAATGAAAAGTAAGAAGTGCTTGGTTCAAGACCTGACTCATGGAGGGAGACAGCCAGCATCTAACAGTCAGACTCTTAGGTCCCAGCAGGGTGTGACCTTGGATAAGTTAACTTCTCTGAGCTTCAGTTGTCTCATCTGCAAAGTGAACATAATAGTGCCCCATACTTCACAGCATTATTGTAAGGTGTAGCACAGTCCCCGGAATACAGTGTTGTGCTGAAAGGATGTGAACTACAATAACAGATAAAAACAAGCTCTTTGAAGTCAGATTAGGGTTCATATCTAGCTTGTCACTTAGTTGTGATTCCTTTGGGCATGTTACTGAACCCTTCTAAGGTATAATTAATTGTGTTAGAATAGGGATAATAATATATTACCTTTTAGGATTACTCCAGGGATTAAATGAAAGCAAATATGAGAGTATGCATATCCCTTGGCTATATTAAGTACTCAACAAATGAAATTATCACTACATAGAGGAAATCTGACTCTTATGAATCTTACTTTTCCTCATTGGTAAAAAGAGAACAAAGATCTACGCCACCCTCTTCCAAGTTTGGTTTGAGGCTGAAATAAGATAGTGAGTATGGTCTTCCCTGGTGGTCCAGTGGTTAGGAACCTGTCTGCTAATGCAGGGTACATGTGCTCATCCCTGATCTGGGAATATTCTACATGCCATGGGGCAGATACACCTGGGGGCTGCACCTACTGAAGCCCGCATGCCCTAGACCCCGTGCTCTGCAATGAGAACCCTCCACAACGAGCAGTGTGCACACTGCAACCCGAGAGTAAGCCCCACTCTCTAGTTAAAGCCTGCATGCAGCAACACAGATCCAGTGCAGCCAGAAATAAAAAGGAGTAATTTTTTTTAACAAGATAATGAACATGAAAGAAACTTTCATTCATCCATTCATTCACTCAACAAATACTTGTTTCTCATCTTTTGTGTACCAGGACTGTTTTAAACGCCAGTAGTAGTACACTTGTAAACAAAAAAGGGTAAAATATTTCCTTTCATGGAGCTTCTATTTCTACCACTAGAGTGGAGGAGGGAGAGATGAAGGAACAAATAAATACATAGTCAAGTAATAGAAATACTTCAGAGAAATCTAAAGCAAGATAAAGAGGATGGGGCTGAGGTGGGACAGTTGTGCTACTTTATAAAGGATGATCAAGGAAGAAACAGCCAATAAATAGCATTTGAGTAGAGATGTGCAGGGCACGAGGAGGGTAAGGCAGGCAGATGTCTGGAGGAAGCAAGGGACAGTCCAGAGGGTCTACTATTCCTGGGATGGGAGCACACTGGATGTGTTCAAGGAACTGTAAGGAGCCCAGTTTGGCCGGGGCAGCTGAAGGAGGTGGGAGAGGGGGCAGCTGAAGGAGGTGGGAGAGGGAGCCACAGAGCACACAGCAATTTACAGGCCGTTAGCCTCAGTTGTGTCCCGTCAAATTCGCATGTTGAAGTCCCAGCCCCCAATGTGATGAATTAGGAGATAGAACCTACCTTCTGGAGGTAATTAAGGTTAAAGGTAATTAAGGTAATTAAGGTCATGAGGGTGGGGCCCTAATCCAACAGGACTGGCTTCCTTATAAGAAGAGCTCACTCCCTCTCTTGCTCCTCCTTGTCCTCCCCACCCACTGCTGCCTGTACACAGGGGAAATGCCGTGCAAGGACACAGCAAGAAGGCACTGCCTGTGAGAGTCCCACCAGAAACTGAATTCGCTGGCACCCTGACCTTAGACTTCAGGCCTGTAAAACTGTAAGAAAATAAGTGTCTATTGTTTAAACGGCCCAGTGAGTGGTACTTTGTTATAGCAGCACAAACTGACTAGTATACCATGAAAGCACTTGAAGATGGGCTCTGAACTGGCAGCCACTGGGAAGCCTTAGGCAAGGACAGGCCGTCTGATGCCCTTGCTTTTGCGTGTAAAATGCAGGGGCAAGGTTGAAAGCTAAGACATTAGTTAGGAGGCTATGACAATAATCCAGAAAAACAATGATAAGCAGCTCAGATTGGAGTGATAGTCATAGATAACGTGATGAGAAGTGCCTGAATTCTGAATGTAGCTTGAAGATACAACCGACAGAAAATACTTGGGGATGGGATATGCAGTATGAAGGAAAGAGGGTCAAAGGTGACTCCTGGGATTTTGGCTGAGCACTTGGAAGACTGGAGTTGCTGTTCACTGAGCTGGAGGAGGTTGAAGAAGAAATAGCTGGGGTGGATAACCAGAATTTGCTTCTGGACTTTAAAGTGTGCATTGCCTAGCAGATATCCAATGGAAATGGTTGAGGATTCAGATGGAGTCATGTGTCCTGAGTTCAGGGGAGCGGGGGCACTGGAGATAAAAAAAAGTGTAAAGTCCTTAGCATATGGATGGTATTTAAAGCCATGAGACAGCATAATCAAATTTCTAAATAATAAAATGTTATATATTTATAAGATATGCATAAATCAGTTGGGATCTTTGGTATCTTTTACTCTTCAGACTCATTACAGAAAAAAATCCAAATACAGTCTTTCTCCTCTTTGCGTTTTCTGTTCAGTTCAGTTCAGTCGCTCAGTCATGTCCAACTCTTTGTGACCCTAAGGACTGCAGCACACCAGGCTTCCCTGTCCATCACCAACTCCTGGAGTTTAGTCAGACTCATGTCCATTGAGTTGGTGATGTCATCCAACCATCTCATCCTCTGTCGTCCCCTTCTCCTCTTGCTTTCAATCTTTCCCAGCATTGGGGTCTTTTCCACTGAGTCAACACTCTGCATCAGGTGGACAAAGTATTGGAGTTTCAGCATCAGCATCAGTCCTTCCAATGAACACCCAGGACTGATCTCCTTTAGGATGGACTGGTTGGATCTCCTTGCAGTCCAAGGGACTCTCAAGAGTCTTCTCCAACACCACAGTTCGAAAGCATCAATTCTTCAGTGCTCAGCTTTCTTTATAGTCTAACTCTCACATCGTACATGACTAATGGAAAAACCATAGCCTTGACTAGAAAAACCATAGCCTTGACTAGACTGTGTTTTACTTGGTAATATACAATGCTGTTTTAAAATAAGAAAAGAGAGACATCTACTATCTGTCAATACTTTGCAAATAGAATATTTTACTCTTTCCATAACACATCACAGGGATATCCCAGTTGCCAAATCTATTGATAGGTTTGCTTAGCAGCTATTCCACACTTAACCATGTGTTGAATACTGTGCTAGCAACTGGGGAAACAATGCAAAAGATAACATTCCCAGCTTCAGTGAGTCATGCATTTGCGACAAAGTGTGATAAGTGTGATGACAGAGATACACAGGAATCTTGGAATCCCAGGGAAAGCGTGCCTAAATCGCCTTACTAAAGCCAGCAAGGGCTTCCCAAAGGAGGTACCATCTGGTATGAGTTGAAGCCAAAGGGCTGTTATGCAGGGTGTGAGGCCACAGGACCAGCCTGAGTACCAGCACAGAGCTAAAAGGTTAGCCAAAGAACATAAGCAAGTCAAGGGGCTGAGGGTAACATGAGATGCGGGGGGTGATAAAGATATGATCCTGGGACTTAGACAGGGACCAGGGTATGTAGGTATCCAAAATATTTATTAAAGGGCACGGGATTAATATCCACCTTGGAAGAAGGAAGGGTACAAGGGGGAAATGAATGTTTTTTAATAGGAGAAGAGTTTACAAATTAGAAATAGGCATTAGTTACTTTAAGAAAATAATCACAAACAGTGGAAAACCTTTGCATATGAAGGTATCTTTATATATTATTAATAAAAGTAAAATATTGCAAGGAAATCACTGTTCAACAATAGGGAAATGACTAAATGAATTACAATTTGAAGTGATTGATTGTACTAGTATCTGCCACCAAGGGAGTGTTTGTGGTAAGGACAAAATAAGCAAACTAAACTTTATGTTTAACCTGATAACCATCATGTAAAATATGTCTCTACAGAGTGGAAGAAATACACCCAAATGATGGATCATGGCTATTTTTTGGTCTTCCTCTAATTTCTAAATTCCATGTAATATGTGCATATGGGTTTTAAAATTTTAAATTCATGAATACATAAACAATCAAAACATTACTTGTAAAATAAGCATGACATTTTTGTTACTTTTCATTAACAAAGACAATAAATCATGTGTGATAACATTGAGAGTTAAATGAGGAGATAAAGATTAGTGTTATATTGTTTTTTGTATGAAGTACACATTTGCAGTAGCACTGGGTGAGGAGTGGCAGATCATATAGCTGAGGTCCTGGTGAGAAAGCACATTTCTTGAAATGATGAGTAAATCACTGCTCTTCTCCAGACCCTGGGACACAAACCATCCTTTCCTTGGTGCTTTTGGTTTGCATCTAGTGC
>SJYC01123069.1:0-15055 GCA_006408675.1 Madoqua kirkii
TGTGATGACAGAGATACACAGGAATCTTGGAATCCCAGGGAAAGCGTGCCTAAATCGCCTTACTAAAGCCAGCAAGGGCTTCCCAAAGGAGGTACCATCTGGTATGAGTTGAAGCCAAAGGGCTGTTATGCAGGGTGTGAGGCCACAGGACCAGCCTGAGTACCAGCACAGAGCTAAAAGGTTAGCCAAAGAACATAAGCAAGTCAAGGGGCTGAGGGTAACATGAGATGCGGGGGGTGATAAAGATATGATCCTGGGACTTAGACAGGGACCAGGGTATGTAGGTATCCAAAATATTTATTAAAGGGCACGGGATTAATATCCACCTTGGAAGAAGGAAGGGTACAAGGGGGAAATGAATGTTTTTTAATAGGAGAAGAGTTTACAAATTAGAAATAGGCATTAGTTACTTTAAGAAAATAATCACAAACAGTGGAAAACCTTTGCATATGAAGGTATCTTTATATATTATTAATAAAAGTAAAATATTGCAAGGAAATCACTGTTCAACAATAGGGAAATGACTAAATGAATTACAATTTGAAGTGATTGATTGTACTAGTATCTGCCACCAAGGGAGTGTTTGTGGTAAGGACAAAATAAGCAAACTAAACTTTATGTTTAACCTGATAACCATCATGTAAAATATGTCTCTACAGAGTGGAAGAAATACACCCAAATGATGGATCATGGCTATTTTTTGGTCTTCCTCTAATTTCTAAATTCCATGTAATATGTGCATATGGGTTTTAAAATTTTAAATTCATGAATACATAAACAATCAAAACATTACTTGTAAAATAAGCATGACATTTTTGTTACTTTTCATTAACAAAGACAATAAATCATGTGTGATAACATTGAGAGTTAAATGAGGAGATAAAGATTAGTGTTATATTGTTTTTTGTATGAAGTACACATTTGCAGTAGCACTGGGTGAGGAGTGGCAGATCATATAGCTGAGGTCCTGGTGAGAAAGCACATTTCTTGAAATGATGAGTAAATCACTGCTCTTCTCCAGACCCTGGGACACAAACCATCCTTTCCTTGGTGCTTTTGGTTTGCATCTAGTGCAAATGCTCTCATCGTTACAGGTCAGCTTAGTTTTAACCTCATCTCAATAATCCCATTGCTGGAGAGAGAGCACCCCAGTTCAGGATAACTCTAGTTCCTCCTCTGTCAAGAGGCAAACTGAACTAGATCATTTCTGAAATTCCTTATAGTACCAGAGCATCCTGATTCTTCTTTTGCTTAAAATTTATAGTTGAAAAGCATGTCTCCAGTGATGCAATGCACACCTATTCATGTTTAATTTTAAAATGCAGTACACTGACTTACATTTCTATAACCATTTATACTTCACCAACTATTTTCATATATATGTTACCACTTGCTCTCCACAATCAGCTCTGATTCTCATTTTTCATGTAGGGGAATTGAAACCAAATGATCTTGAGAGAAGGGAGACACAAGAAACCAGGGACACAGAGCCAAGAAGTGGCAAAATGAAGCTGAAGTCAGGTTTTCCATTCCGAACTGGGCCTTCTCTTCACTTCAGAAAAACTCACTGCACTTACCTGAGAGCCTATTCTATGAGCCTGTTCTAATCAATCCATATTTAGGATTTACAACTCAAATAGGACCTTAGGTAAGTTAAATCGGTTCAGCGCCAAGGAATCACTAGAAGCAAAGAAAGACTACATTTTATTGAACCTAATTTGTGAGCCATCTGGGAGCATTACCTCAATGGGACACCTAGGACTAAGTATCAGCAGCTAAGAGACACTGATAAAAAAAGAGACCCCCATTAGAGTAACATTAAAGTCATGTGTTAAACACAGAAGGGTGAAAAATCTAGAGGCATGCAATCTCTGGATGATCTTTGTATTTACCTTGGTTATGCTCACAGAAAGAGACACACTTGGCTTAAACAGTGTTGGCCATAAGACAACATTTCTATAGAAATTTCCTTAGGAAGAATCATCTTGCAACAAATTGGATGCTACAATAGCTGGTGTCTGGGTAACTTACTCTTGGTAACTTATATTCAAACTCACTTCTGGCATTAGTGAACTCTATAAAACTGTTAATTGGAGCCTTAATTTTCTCATCCCTAAAGCATAGTTATGGTAATTTCCTCTAAGGCTGCTATGCAGAAAAAAGTAGCAAACCAAGGCCTGAGTGTGGAGGCATGCGTGGGGTGGAATTAGATCATTGCAGAGGAGCTGGCCAGCAGAGTTTACTGCTCTGCCCAACACTCTGTCTTAGTCCCTTTTTCAAGATCAATCAATTTTCTCACACAACTTTGCCTAAGTCCCTGGCATTTTTGCAGATGAATCCCAAAGTCTATTGGTAGAACTCTGCCTCATTTTGTGGATCAGTTCAGCCAGCATTATCTCAAAATAAAGTATTATGTGTCAGGCACCTTTGTCTGTGATCTGCTCAGAATAGATCTGAAAGTCTGGCTGTGCGTGCGTGCATGCATGCTAAGTTGCTTCACTTGTGTCCAAATCTGTGCAATCCTATTGCCTGTAGCCTGCCAGTCTCTGTCCTTGGGATTCTCCAGGCAAGAATACTGGAGTGGGTGGCCATGCCTTCCTCCAGAGGATCTTCCTGACCCAGGGATCATCTCCTGAATTAGCAGGGAGGTCTTTACCAGGAGCTCCGCCCCCTCCCCACCACCTCAGGAAGCCTGAAAGTCTGGTTATTTGTATTCAAATCATCTCTCCTTTTTATTATCTATCATCCATCTTTCCCTCCCTCCAGCCTTCCAAGAAATTTTCAGGGAGCACGTCCTCAATTAAAGGCTTAGAGGAATAGTGGACAGATCACAAACTTCCAGACAGGTGTGGGTCCTAGTACTAGTTCAGTCCTAGACTTACCAGCTGCAAGACTTAGAGCAAACGCCTACTTCTCTGATCCTGCGCTCCTTTACTTAAAACTGTAAATAATGATGGCTTCCTTACACGTCTTTGTTGAGGTTTATTATCATTAACACATGAAGGTGATCCATGATTTTTAAAAGATTCTCAGAGACAGATGCTAGAAATAAAGATGCAGAAAAAACTGAAAGAAAACAAAAAAACCTGCCAAGACCTTGGCACCATAGAAGACATGAAGAGTGAGAGAACATAAACAGCTATTACAGTACAGCATGTTAAATGATTTAAGAAAGAATTTTCTTGTTCCCCAAAGGATGCAGCCACATCTGCAGAGGAGGAAAGCAGACTCCCTAGCCCTCAGGTGCAGACATTGATGTAGCTTATCTCAAGCAGTAGGGGTCTGAGTTGACCTGATGCCCCAGTGGACCTTATTACACCTGCAGGTGTCACTGTGAAATAACAAGCCCTCCTCCCATGGTACCCCCTCTCCACCCCTCCGCGCCCCCCACCCCAAACCAGTTCTTTGCCCTGCCTTCCTGTTCTGAACTTATTATATATCCACTCCCTCCCTCAAGCCCTGATCTTTTCTTATCAACCCTGGGTGTCTCTTGGTTCAAATTCATTTTCTCCCCAAGACTAAAAATAAAAATCCTCATGTTACAACTCCATTCGTTGCCTGGAGATAACATTCAGCTCTTCACACGCAGGCAGACCTCCTCCAGCTATGCCAATTTAATCCTGTTCTGTTGCTTCATTCATTGTGAATAGGATACCTTTGGCAGGTGAGGTTTATGAACATCAACATGTTAAATCTTCAGTAAAGTCATTCTCCTGGGCATTTTCCTCCCCATTTCATTTTGTCCAGAATGCTGTCATAATGTCCATTGATATCCCTAGACGTTGCCTTTGAGTTCCTCAGCAGTTCATTAATACATGCACCCATCCAACAGCCATCTGTTTGAAGACCTATCATGTGCCAGGCATTGTGTTACAGCACTCCTTTGATCCTTGTAAGACTGGCAGGTGTGTGTGCCTGTGTGTACATGCATTTAGGGAGTGGAGGGTAAATCAGCTATTCTTCAATTTTGGCTGTTGTTCAGTGATAAATGTGTGCAGGGAAGCAGGGCAAGGTGTGGTCACAATGTGGATTTCAGCTGTCACCTATATCCTCCACATCTTCGTCTAGAGGCCACATACCTGCCAATTACAGAGATCTTTATAACCAGGTTGTAAGCTCACAATTGGTTGTCTATGCCACACTTAATAGGATGCTTCCGCAGTCACTTCTTCTACTCATGTGGAAGATTCCTCTGCCAGGGAGTGCAGGCTCTTTATCTTGAGAGGACCTCTATATTATCCATCCATAACAGTTTCATCTGTATATACTTAATTTCATCACTTGGCTGTCTCACTTTTGAAACTCCCTGCATTATAGTGATTAGCTCTTTTTTGTCTCGGCTCTATTATAGATTGTTCTGTCACATTTTATTTTTGTGTTTGCCTTTTTGTTAGTTTTAAATGCTGGTTTAAGTAAAATAATGTACAGTTATTCTTCCATATTTGACTGCTTTGCCCTTTTGTGTCAGCTCTGTAATGTTTTTGATTTACAAGTAATTTTGAAATATATGCCCATTTAAAAAGGAATGGCTGTACACTCAATTTCTTCCATCTAAATATTCTTCAGGAAATAATTTAGGTAAAATGTTACTATGGTAGGTGATAAATAAGAATTTATATTATTGCTCTTTCAAAATATTTCTTTTTATGGAAAAATAAGAGTGTTTTGATTTCCTGCTCTATTAAAAATTCAGAGCCTAATATTTGACCATAATTGTCATCTTCCCACCTAGGGGTAAGCAAATCTGAGACTGGAGAGCTGTACAACAGGCCTCAAACATCTAGAGCCACACACATGTTATTGGATTCAGAGAGCCTGAGCATGGGTAGGTTGGCTATTAGTACACCCATTTTATAGCTGAGGAAACTGAGGCCCTCAGAAGGTAACTATCAAACCGATGCAGTCAACACTGTGGTGGCCGGACACAAACATAGGCGTTCTGATTCTAAAATCTATGCATTCCTCCTCTCACCCTAGACCACACATTCAGAACCAGGGTATAGTCTTCCAAAGGAATGGGAAGGATGAAGAGGAGACAGGTCTGGGGAAAAGGAATCGCTAGAAGGTCTCTCTAGTATATTCAATACTTATGGGGTTCATTTCATTGAGAGTCTGATTCTGAAGATCAAAAAGGTGAGAAACTGGGGAGAAAAAACTTTAATGGGTGAGACCATGGCAGTGAGAGGTTGTGAGAAGATTTAGGGTTGAGAGGGACAGAAATCCTAAGCAGGAAGTGGGATATGCCCGGGCTGAAAAACTACATTATGGATCATGAGTTTACTTTGATTTCTGTTACATTACACAAGGGGGAATGGTAGAAGAGGTAGAATAGAAATTGGCTGCCTTATGAAGTAAAGAGTCCCCTATTATAAAAAGCTTATGACTCTCTGTACTAGTGAGGGTTAACCAGAGAGGCAGAGACAAGCACCAATAGATTGTACATGGGTGTGTGTGTGTGTGTGAGTATGTTTGCACATGTAAATATGTGTGTGTATATGTGTGTGTGTGTGTGTATATATATATATATATTCAGGATATATAGTTGAATTATTCCTATTCAACACTTCTCTGATATGTATTACTTCTTTGACATTACTCACTTGTGTCCAACTCTTTTTGACCCCATGGACTGTAGCCCATGAAGCTCCTCTGTCCATGGAATTCTCCAGACAAGAACACTGGAGTGGGTAGCCATTCCCTTCTCCAGGGGATCTTTCCCGCCCAGAGATGAAACCCAGGTCTCCTGCATTTCAGGCAGACTCTTTACTATTTGAGCCATCAAGGATGTCCATATATATACACATATGTGTGTTTATATATATATATATATATATATATACATACCCATGCTTATATATGCATATAATCTCCTAGTGGTTGGTTCTGTTCCTCTAAAAATAGAAATAAGTACATTATATATGACTGTATACATGCATTACATATTTTTAGATATTTTATAAATATGTATGTATTATTTATTTATAGAGAAATTTGCCCTTTTCCAACTCTGGGAACTGGTTAAGCAGTCAATAAATCTGTTGTATCTTGTCTGATGCTGGAGCTTGAAGTCCACTGGGTAGGCAGTCAGGAAGGAAAGATGGATATAAGCAATGAGGAAACTTAGGAGCAGCTGGGAACTCACAGGCATGAGCTGAAACTCCCTAAGGATGAACTGGAACCTCAGTTTTCACTGCTACCCCAATTGTAAATGTGGATGACCTACTGGGGCCAGGGTCTCTTCTCAAAATACACACAAATGGATGATGGGTTAGAGAAGTTGGAGGAGGATCTGGGGAAGGAAATACACTCGTAAGTTTGGGTGCTGGTTTATGCTGACTCAGTGAGCAGATCAGCAACAACACACGAGCAGCAAAGTGGCTAATTCGACCTTTCATCCTCCAGATTCCCCAAGCACCTCTCTGTGGTCCACCCTAACTGAAAACTACAGGAAGCTGAATTCTGAGTAATGAGCTTCAGTCTAGCCAACCTGGCATATAGAAAGCCACCATTCTAGGTGGGAAGGAATACTGTGTCTGGCAGAGAGCTGATTTTGATGCTCCCCAGAGGCACAGCAGAAACTCAGGGAACCCAGCATGCCTTCTGACTATTGAGCACCCAGATCCTCTCCAGCCATGGAGATCTCCCTGTGCATTCACTGATTTAGCTGTTTTCAGTGCCTTGTCACTGGAGATTTCTGTTCTCAAAGACCAGAGAATGGAAAAGAGTCTTCCCATCTTCTTCCTTCTTTATTGCCAAAGATCAACACATCTGCCTTTTGTATTTTAAAGATATATAATTGAATGTATTAATACAAGCAACAATAATAGCTAAAATTACTAATTGAGAATATATAATGTTGCAGACCCTTTCACCTGCCCTCTCATTAAATTATTACAACAATCCTATATAGAAAGCATTACTGTTACCTTAATTTTACTGATGTAAACTGATTGATCAAATTGGCAACATCCACTGGATCATCAAAAAAGCAAGAGTTTCAGAAAAACATCTATTTCTGTTTTATTGACTATACCAAAGCCTTTGACTGTGAAGATCACAATAAACTGTGGAAAATTCTGAAAGAGATGGGCATACCAGATCACCTGACCTGCCTCTTGAGAAACCTGTATGCAAGTCAGGAAGCAACAGTTAGAACTGGACATGGAACAACAGACTGGTTCCAAATAGGAAAAGGAGTACGTCAAGGCTGTATATTGTCACCCTGCTTATTTAACTTCTATGCAGAGTACGTCATGAGAAACCTGGGCTGGAATAAGCACAAGCTGGAATCAAGATTGCCAGGAGAAATACCAATAACCTCCGATATGCAGATGGCACCACCCTATGGCAGAAAGTGAAGAAGAACTAAAAAGTCTCTTGATGAAAGTGAAAGAGGAGAGTGAAAAAGTTGGCCTAAAGTTCAACATGCAGAAAATGAAGATCATGGCATCTGGTCCTATCACTTCATAGGAAATAGATGGAGAAACAGTGTCGGACTTTATTTTCTGGGCTCCAAAATCACTGCAGATGGTGACTGCAGCCATCAAATTAAAAGACACTTACTCTTTGGAAGAAGTTATGACCAACCTAGATAGCATATTGAAAAGCAGAGACATTACTTTACCAACAAAGGTCCATCTAGTCAAGGGTATGGTTTTTCCAGTAGTCATGTATGGATGTGAGAGTTGGACTATAAAGAAAGCTGAGAGTCGAAGAATAGATGCTTTTGAACTGCCAAAAAAATTGAACACTTTTCCCAACTGTGTTGGAGAAGACTCTTGAGAGTCCTTTGGAGTGCAAGGAGATCCAACCAGTCCATCCTAAAGGAGATCGGTCCTGAGTGTTTATTGGAAGGACTGATGGTGAAGCTGAAGCTCCTATACTTTGGGCACCTGATGCAAAGAGCTGACTCATTTGTAAAGACCCTGATGCTGGGAAAAATTGAGGGCGGGAGGAGAAGGGGACGACAGAGGATGAGATGGTTAGATAGTATTACTGACTCAATGGGCATGAGTTTGAGTAAACTCCGGGAGTTGGTGATGGACAGGAGGGAGGCCTGGCGTGCTGCATTTCATGGGGTAGCAAAGAGTCAGACATGACTGAGTGACTGGACTGAACTGAACTGATTGAAACTTGAGTTTGATGTGCTCAATGTCAGATAGCTATTATGTTTTGGAGCAGAGATTCAAATCCAAAACATTCAGCTTTGGAAGCACCACCACTACCATCACCAAAAATAACAGGAAAGAGAAATTACCACATGGCTACGACCTCTCTCAGAGTTTTTACAGTTAAGCCCCTGGTATCTAAAATCTCTTACTTTCTTTCAGGTTAGAGAATGTGTGATTCTATCAGAAGAAAGAGAGAAAGTAGAAGGGTAAATAGAGATAATCGGACAAAATAAAAATGATGACAAAAAAGAGGCATAGAGGACGCATCAAAGGGATAAATTCAAGAATGGGGAAAAAGAAAGGACGATAACAAGAAAAAGATTTTTCTGTCTTAATACTATTCCACACAGGAAGGTATGATTTCTCACCTATGATGGCTGCAAATGACCACAAATGAATAAAAGGTAGACACATCTAATCAACTAAATAAACAGCCAACAGTGCAGGCAGCCAACTGATGGCTTTCAAGCAACTTTAAAAGGTTAAGTGGTAAAAAGTAAAAGCTTAAACCAAGGAATGAATACCAAGGAATGGGGAGAGTGGTTCTAGCAATTATTCAGAAACGAGTCCCAGGGGCTGTTGTCTGAGCATTCTCAGGACAGGTCAGGTCTGAGGTCACTACAGGGTTGGCTAATGAGGATAGGCAGTCCTTCGTGTCTACTTTCAGAAGAGACTAACAGCCAGAAAGCCTTTGAAAATCATGAGTGCAGGCTAGTATGTAAAAGTCTGGTTGCACATAGAGCAGGCCAGGCACGTGGCTCTCAAACCAGCGTCTTCAGAGTGCGGCTGTGCAGCTGTGGTTCAGCGCTGAGCTGCTGGTTTGCAGAATGTCTAGCCTTGAACCCTTCTCGCCTAGCACAGAGCTGCGCGTCCTTTGCGTTCCAGCTCAGTAGCATCCTCCATCTCAGCATACTTCCCAGCACTGCTCTTCAGGGCTTCTTTCTGTCTGTTCTACAGGATAATTAATTGTTTACCTCTCTGAGCTCCTTGAGCGGAGGGGTTGTAGCCTACACTTCCCCCACATTTTCATTAGTGGCATTGCAAGTGTCTCGGGAACACTCCCAGCTTAGAGTCGCTGCCCTGCTCCCTCTTCCAAGTGCGAGCCACCCTGACTACGCAAAAGCCTACAACTCCTTCCTTTGCCAGGCTTCTCCAGAGTGCTCTCTTCTTTTCCATCCCCACTGACCCTCTCTTTGTTTACTTCATTCTCTCTTTCTAGGAACAAATGAATAATCTTTAAACATCTCCCTCACAAATACATGATTTGTGATCCACTTCAGAGGGCTAGGATTTTTTCAAATTGGAGGAGGAGGATGGTGCACAGAGGTAAATATCCAGGACTCAACTCCCTAGAAAGCTATACTTCAACATCTCTTTGTTTTTCAAACCATGTGAACCATTTTCTCCCAAAATCAGTCATTAAAGAAACACTGTTTATCCTTCTTCAGCTTGTTGATTTACCCTTCCTAACTGAACAAGATGGGAGAACACTGCAGACTCCCTTAACTGTGACTCAAGTAGCAATACAGACCACTGCACTGCATCAGTGTTTAAAAACCAAGACTTTTACAACAGAATCCATCCATAAATGATAAGGCCTCCATAACTGATATTTCCACCCATCGAAGCTCTTTTGGACACATTGATCTTAATCACAAAGATAGATATTATTATTCCCACTTTATAAACATCACAATAAAGGCCCAAAGCACTATGGTGGCTCTTGTAGTATCTCACAGATGGTTAGTGACAGAGTCATTAAAAAAAACCCTTAATTTCCCCAGTCTAGGGAAGGCATGCATCTGAGAGCACTTCTACTCCATTACTCTGGATGCTTACTGATTTTAAACTTTTAAGTCATCACATATCTATATATTTTCAACCTCTGTCTATAAGCAGAATGCATTTGAGAGATTTATGAGACAGGCAATCTAGAAAAGATGACTGTTTTCAGAAGCTACTGCTCCCCAGTCCTCCTTAGGTAGAAAACCTTAATTTGTCTTCCCAAATTCACTCCACCTCAGAGAATAGCTTTGTGGATGGAAAAGCAATAATAAAAGACCAAATGCAGTCCGGCTGCAAATGATCAGCCTCTTCTCTTCATTGTGGTAATTTACAAGCTTCCCCTAGGCCGGGCAGTTACACACGCGGTGAGCTCTGCGGGATAACCTGGACAGCAATGGGGAGAGTGCTCCCCCACCCAACCCCCATTTTCTCATTTAACTCTACTCATTAGAAGAGGCTGCAGCACAAGCCAGGGTTGACATGTCAATAAGTCACCAAGGAAATGCAAAAATTGACAGCTGAGGAGTCCCAGCAACCAGTCTTCTCCACTCCAGAAGCTCCCAGAAAACAGGTTTCTCAACCTCCTTTCCAGGTCACTTAAATGAATAGTGACATTTGAGTCCCTCGGAGTAATTAATTTCCTCTGTCTCCAATAGTTCCTCATATTTTAAATGAATTTTTACAAGTCTCAGATCCTCCAGCCTCCCAGCTCGCTCTCCAGTCCCGTTGTTCCCCAAGGTCTCATAACAAATAGCTCCCACTCATATTTGCCTTGCAAACTCACATAAACTGGAAATGATAAATACATTATCTGGGCTTTTTAACAGACCATTGTTTAATTTTCTATGCTTGTCTGGCTGGGGAAGAGATGAATATTACCTTGTGGAGAATAAAATTTCTATTCTATATAAGGCAGGTTGGGTAATCTATGGCAGAAACACCGCACTCTGTTCATCCTAATAGGTGGTGCTGCTAATTAAAAGTGTTAGGAAGAACATCCATCCACCAGTCTGTGATTCATTCAGCATTATCCCTGGTAAACAAGAAATAGATATTGGAATGAATGCTTCTAATTTGTCAAAAGAATAGGCATTTTCAATTGTGCCTTCCTGGCTCCCTGTATGAAGTACATAATTCAGTGTTGCTATCATTTAAAAGTTTAGGACCTCAAAAGAATAGTACTTATCCCTAAAGCTCATAAATCTCGAAGTCTGTTTCCTATGTAGAGACATTTATCTTATGCATGGTTTGACTTTAGTTTGCACAACTGAGAATGGCTCCTTCTGTTGGTAAATATATTTAGATGGGGATTTGAGAAGGGAGGTGACATTATTGTATTTAAAAATCAAACCAGTCTGAGACAACCTATTAGGAGAAACTAAAATCTGGGCAGGAAAACTTGACTCTTCATGACATGTACTACGTGCTTAAAGACAAGAAGAAAGAGAATCAATATTATCTTTCTGTAACCATAAACACAAAGTAGGCCAGAGAAGAGGCACCAATTCCTGAAGGCTCCGTAAACCCTCTAGAGCTTAAAGAAGAACGCAAAAGCACAGAAGCCGTCACTTCAAGAAGACCCTGAGACATTTGTGAGTGTTTTCCCAGAGAGCAAGATTTTCCTCAGGCCAGCAAGACAATCAGCCTCAAACATTTACCTTTGTGCTGTATAAAAGGGTCCCTTGATCATGAAGACGTGGAGTTGGGGTTCACCAGCATGTCTTGCTGAATGCTGAAAACAAATACAACATGATATTAAAAAAAAACACATGAATTATTTAACTGCCTTGTTTTTCTTCCTTCTATTTCATTCAAGAAACATTTACTGATTTCCTACCACACAGCAGGCACTGGAAATAAAAAGATGGCATAAACAAAACATTCCTAAACAAAAATCAACAAATATAGCCCATTGCAAGGACTGAACAAGAAGTGGTCCACAAGACCTCTTAGGTAGGAGGATGTGTGAGTGTGTGTGTGTATTGGTGTTACTCCTGAGATACATGTGTGTGCAACACTCATGTATATTTCTACACATACACGGAAGCATGGAAGAATTTTTAAAGAACTTTCCCATATTTGTAATTTATCTGACTCTCTAAAGGCTTGAGCTCTTGCCTTAAGATCAGTAAAGAAGAGGGCACTGGAGAAAATGTCAAGAGTCTTAAAAGTGTTCGTAGCCTTTAATCTGCAATTCTCCTTCAGGAGTCCTTCTCAAGGAAACAATAGAGAATGCAGGCCAATATTTATGCACAGAGGCTGGCATCACAATGTTGTTTTTAAGAGGGAAACAGACAATGGAGGAATGATAAACTGAATATTTCTACGTAGAGTAATAATATAAATGTGCAAAAATATTTAAAAAATTCCAAAATATAACATAGCAAAATTGTTTACAAAGTTTAAGCTCATCCTTGTAGAAATTAGTCTTTAAAATATGCCAGCTGTTAACAGTGGTTATTTCTCTGTAGTATGCTGTTGCTGCTGCTATGATCATACATTATTTTTCTCTTTTCTTTTTTTCCAAATTCCTTACAGAGATCACATATTATTTTTCTAGGAAGAAAATGAGTATATGAAAAAATTTCAGCTTCAACACCACCATTTCTGTGCCACTTTCCTTACATCCACTTATATAATTGGGAACTCCCTGTTCCATGCTGAAATGGAGAAATAACTCCATTTTGAAGGCAGAGATGTAGGAGACACAGGTTCGATCCCTGGGTCAGGAAGACCTCCTAGAGAAGGAAATGGCGACCCATTCCAGTATTCCTGCCTGGGAAATCCCATGGACAGAGGATCCTGGTGGGCTACAGTCCATGGGGTAGCAAAGAGAGTCAGACACAACTTAGTGACTAAATGGCAACAAAAAAGGTGACGCTACATAGGAATTGTCCATTCCATGTCTGCCTCTTTCTATCTGTGAGCTTCTCAGAGGAAGTCATCATACCTTACTAATCCTTGCTTCCTGAGAACCTAGACCAAAGATAAGCTCGTGCTGCTGCCACTATCTAGTCACTAAGTCGTGTCTGATGCTTTTCAACCCCACGGACTATAGCCCGCCAGGCTCCTCTGACCATGGGATTTCCCAGGCAGCAATACTAGAGAGGGTTGTCATTTCCTTCTCCAGGGGATCTTCCCAATCCTGGAATCAAACCCACGTCTCCTGCTTGGAAGGCAGATTCTCTACCACTGAGCCACCTCGGAAGCCCAGACAAGCTCCTAGTTTTCATGTAATCAGTGTTTGCTGCATAAAAGAAGGAATGAGTGAATGAATGAATTTAAGACTTAATAGGGACTCCCCTGATGATCCAGCAGCTAAGACTGTGCTTCCAGTGCAGGGGACCTGGTTTTGATCCCCAGTCAGGGAACTAGATATGGCATGCTGCAACTAAGACCTGGTAGAGCCAAATGAATAAATAAATATTTTTTAAAAGACTTAATAAATGGAAGTGACTTGACAAAAGTACATTAATAAAATTGTTCATTCAAAATAATCAGTGACAATAAAATTTAAGTTCCATTTGAATTCACAGAAGATAGAAGATAGAAAGCAGAGAGAGAACCATTTTTCAGCAAAGTCAGTGAAACAGAAAAAAAAAAGCCTATGGTTAAAACACATACACACACAACTCAACATAATGGAATATCACAGCCTACTGATCTTCCAATATATTCCAATACCCAGAATCTTTTTAAGACTGGAATATTTATCTAGTAACAGTATCCCATTACAGCAACTCAGTTATTTTACATCTTCGGGGTTGTATATACATAAACTAAACAGATACTTATTACTAGTTTAATCAGCAATGGCTGGTTGACTCCTTACTGAAGGGGAAAAAAAAGCTACAGGATAGATGATTGCTATGGTCTATACAAATTCAATTTAGTTTATTCATAAAACTAGTGAAATATAGCCAGTATATTAATTTACAGTTGTATTTCTCTGGAGATAGAGCTGGTTTGAATCTCATCTCTGTCTTTTAAGATCTGGATGATCTTGGGCAAGTTATTTGACCTTTCTAAGGCTCAGTTTTCTTACATCTAAAATGGGAAATAAAAACATGAGTCTAATAAGGTTACTGTAAAAAACAAAATGAGAGAAAGCATGGCATTCAAAACAGACCTCAATCTTATGCTGGTTTACATCCAGACCTGGACCACAAGCCAGTCTTTCTTTTTATCATGTGCCATGAAATATGCTATATACTACAAATATTTTCTCATTTCATCCTCATAGTACTTGTTAGGAGGTGGTACTATTTTTTACTTTATAATTCTTTTTATTTCTACCTTACTGGTAGTAATGTCCCTGTTTCATTTCTGATTTTAGTTATTCAAGCCATCATCTTTCTTTCTCTCTCTCCTCTTTTGACTTAAGCTAAAGGTTTGTAAATTTTGTTAATTTTTATTTATTTTTTTAATTGAAGTATAATTACTTTACAATGTTGTGTTAGTTTTAGTTAATCTTTTTGTAGAAACAGCTATTGATTATGTTGACTTTCTCTCCTGTTTTTCTATTTTATCATATTTTTCCACTTTAAAAATGAGGAGACTGAGGCCCAATTTTAATGTTATTGTCCAAATCAAGATTCAAACTAGGTTGTCTGGTTCCAAAAGCTAATCTCATTAACTGTTTTGAAAAGAAGGTACTAAGTCTAGGTTTGGACCAATCTCCGACTCATAAGAAAATTCAGTTTACAGTTTCGCTATGCCACACCACATTACTTCATATGCTAGGGCCTGAATTTTATTCCCTGGTAGTCACACTTAAGTGCCCTCCTATTTCTTTTCTTATTAAATACTTCAAGCTTGCCTTTCAGTATAGACATGATTATAACCCTAACCTATGTACTACCACCCAGCCTTGCCAAATACTAAAATTCCATCATATTTGCTTCAGATCTTTTCTTTCTAAAATTAAACATTATAGATATAAATAGATTTTGCCGTGAATCTCCTCCTAATTCCAAAAAGATAACCACTCTCCTTAATGTCCCTGCATGTTTTTCTGCTTTTAATGCATGTTTGCATCCATAAACAATACAGGGCACTGTTTTGGCTGTTTAAAACTTTGTTAAATATTTCATTGTAGG
>SJYC01123071.1:0-10380 GCA_006408675.1 Madoqua kirkii
CACTGTCTCTGTGTGTGTGTTAATAAGCATTCATAAGAAGGAAGGTTTAATCAAGAGAAGTTAAATATTTTGTGCTATGTATTTATTTGCTATATTGAGCAATTCTATAACAAATATCAGTCCCTAAAAAAGGTAATCTCTGGTTGGGTTCCGCTTGTTACACTGAAGACAGCAGACAGGGACTTCCCTGGCGGTCGAGTGGTTGACTTTGCCTTCCGGTGCACGGGTTGTGGGTTCAGACCCTGGTCAGGGAACTAGGATCCCTTATGTCTTGTCACCCCCCAATAAAACTCCACAAACACACACACACAAAACAGATGCAATATTATAACAAATTCACCTAAAAAGACTTTTAAAAGATCAGATAAATATAATATAGTTCATGGACCTTAGACCTCCAGTAGCTTTGGCAGACTGATTCATGTATTCATTTACCACCTATCTAACCATCTATTCTTCCACTTGATAAATGCTTAGTGAACCCTATTATAGTCCAGACATAGTTCTAGACCCTGATGATACCACGGTGCTCATGGTCAAATGGGACTAGACAAGAAGCAATGACAACAGGATTAATTGTCAATGACAATCCTGTTGTCAATGACAACAGGATTAATTCTAAGACAGAGATAAGTACTTGCTGCTAAGAGAGCACAGATGGGGTCTGCCTTAGGAGGAAGTGCATGTACTTCAAAGTCAGTTTGAAAAACAGCAATTACAAACTTTGGCACGATTGCGCTGTTTGTTCTAATTACTCTGGGGCTTCATCTCTTACACTTGCTTCTGCGTCTTGCAATACTCCCATGTCTGTCGTCCCTATGCCAATCTCTGTGTGCTGCTCCTTGCTCTGCTCTTGGTTGTGATGGGCTATGGGCTTTCTTGGATGTGACTTTCAATACCTGTGTACATATAGCCTTTCCTCCTCCTCTGGAAATTCTCATTCTGAGTATTTCAGATACTGAACTGGCCCAGTTCTGTTCTCTGGGAGCTGAACCCCCATCTCTTTAAGCCAAATAAAGCAGTCTACCCTGAGTGAATTCTAGGGAGGCTACTGGGGGAAATTTCCTTTGCCCTGTGATCTTACATCTCTAGATGCCCTCTGGAAGCACATGTATCCAGGACAAGGCTGCCTACCATGAGTGTCTGATGGCTAAAATTAAGGGCAGCAGGGCAGAAAGTGGATCTGCTGATGCCACAGTCAGACAAGCTGGCACTGAGGTTGTAAAACACCCTTGGCAGAGCACACCAGTAAATTGTCCCACTAATTAGTTTATTATTTCATTTGAGAGATCAAATACATAAATAAAATTAATAAACCCGCAAAACAAGTGCATCACTGGAAATAAAAGTGTTTCTCAGGTCATTGCTTTAAACACAGACATCACATGCTAGAATACTGTTAACACAAGAAAGGCAAATCATGCTGTCTTGCAGGCTAGAACGTACCAGCAGCTGGAGGTTAGGGGAGGGAGTGGGTGGTGAGCCAGGGGATGGGTCTCAAAACATGGAGGGTCTTTTCTACTCAGTCACTACTTACAATGTGAACTTGAACAAGTCAATTTCCTTCCCTCCTCCCACCAATGAGTTCATTTACTTACAAATTTAGAAAAAGGGGTTGGACTACTCCAATTATGAAATTTCATCATACTGAGAATCAAATGAAAACCACAGCTGGATTACTATGATCTTAGTCAGTAAACAATGAGTAATAAAAATGAAATGAAAATATGAGAATCCATTATAATATTCTAGTATGGATTCGAAGAACTTGGAGTGATGGTAGATAATATCTGATGCTACATTGATCTAGCAAGGAAGGGAAAAGGGGTCATTCTTTAAGGGTCTCTTACATACCAGAAACTATGTTAAAGAAGGGCTTCCCTGCTGGCTCAGTGGTAAAGAATCTGCCTGCCAATATAAGAGACAAGGGTTTGATCCCTGGGTCAGGAAGATCCCCTGGAGAAGGGAATGGGAACTCACTTCAGTATTCTTGCCTGGGAAATCCCATGGACAGAGAAGCTTAGTGGGTCACAGTCCGTGGGGTTGCAAAAGAGTTGGACATGACCTCAGGACTAAACAACAACAATGCTAAGGACATCATATATCAACCCTAAATAATATAAGCTTAGAGGACAAACAAAATGTGGCCAGGTTCACAAAGAGAACAGCAAGATTAGATTTCCTACTCCCTGGACAAAGGTTTTCCCAACAAACTGTGGGTGATCATCCAGGACTGGGACCCCAGGCCAGGCTTCTTACTACCTAGCAGTGTTGGGGGCCAATGTGAGGAACTCCACCCATGGCAAAGGTCATGAGGAAAAAGAAGCTTGGCATACGCAAAGGCGTGATCAAGCCTCAGGAAATCCCATTCCCGAGCATCTACCCCAAAACCAGAGTACTTCACGGGGAGCTCTCCCTCATAACCATTTCTCTCGGAGAAGGAGTTAACTTGCAGCCCCAGTTAATAAAAATTCCTGGGCGTGATAAGTGTTTCAACTTACAAACGCTGAAGGTTCTCTATCCTGCCAGATCAGGTTATCCAGCCGCATGTGATTGTTTACAGCCTCCCAACTGTGAGAGACATGGGATGCTTTAAAACTTTCCAAATACAAACTCTTTTGAGAAGTTAGAAGATTATTAGTATAGTATTAGTGGGTTGATTAGGAATTATATTGGTGAAGGGTTTTTTTATTTGTCATGCCAATAATTACTGCTAATTCCCTGCCTTGGGTGTGACAAGGATGGCTCAGGTCAAACCTCTCTGCTGACAGACTAGCTTGTGTGACAACCCCTCAACAATAAACAGCACAGAGAGTTCAGAATATTAGCATAGGGTTTTTCTCATTTGATTGCCGCCAGGCCTTCATATCCTTAGGCACCTGGGAATATATTAATCAATGTATTTGGAATAAATATAGTAGTTTTTGATGTTAGCAATATTAGACTTTTTGAGTTAATGAATTTTCTATTTTGTTATAGATCACTGTACTTTGTTATAAATCACTGTGTCCTTGCTATGCAAAAATGTAACCTTATCACTATCTTAAGACTAAATAGATTGTAAGAGGAACATTGGTGAAGGTTTTTCATTTGTTGGACTGATGTTTGCTGCTAAATCTCCATATTCCCTGCCCTTATAATAAATATAACTAACATATAGGAGAAATAAGTATTAACCTTTAAGCATATAAGAGAAATAAGTATTAACCTTTAAGACTAATCATGTTAAACCTTAGGTTAAGTAAATTCCTTTCTTGATTGTAACTCACTACACCCTCACCCTATAGGAATGCAACTTTATTTGGAGGGTGGTGCCTGAAAAAATCACTCCTGGAAAAATAAGCTTTCTGGTTAACTGACCAGTATCAGAAAGGGCCATAAAATATCAGCAGACCTCATGGTAAGAAGATGATTTAAAAACTCATAAGACCTTTGTATAATTTTATATGAAACACCTGACTGTGACAAGGGACCCCCACGTGACTCTGTATTCATCCCTATGTGTAACAAAAGGTATATAAACAAACCTGAAAAATAAAGAAATCAGATCAGTTCCGGAAAGACCGATTCCCTCATGTCGTTCCTTTCTGCTCCCCAATTTTCTGGCTGAATTCCCATCTGGAGCATGGGTGCCCACCATGCAGATGGTGCAAATTCCTTGTCCGGAATTTTATTGGTACCCCACGTAAACCAAGTTATTCAGCCCCTTTCTCTCTCTCTTACTATTTTCTGGCCGAATTCCCATCTGGTGCATAGGACCCACCAAGCCTACTAATTCTGCCTGGGCTTCTAAGATCGGATTGGGGGGGCCTCAGTGCCTCCTCTCCTTCAGGAGAACGGGAAGATGCCTGCGGCCTACGTAGGTGGTGATTGGTACTCTGTGTTAACCAAGTTATTTGGCCTCTTTTTCTCTGCTAAATTCCTAATCCCTCTCTATCTGTAATTAAATAAGTTTTTTCTAGGACGCCAACTCTACCTTCACCTTCGAATTACCCTGGATCCACCAGGGCTGGACCCCGGCATAGCAGCTCACTGGATACTTGAGAGATACCATGGGTGCTGGGCCCTGTGCTGGGCTCCTTTTGTACATCACTTACACAAGTACAGATGGCAAAATGAATAGTGGAACAGTGATGGACAGCCTAGGTATGTGACTGCTCCTAGGCATCAAAAGATGAGATGTGTGCACAGATTCCCCTTTAGGACTAAAGCACTCATTCCCCAGGGACTGGGAGTGTTGAGCTCTAAGCTCTGACTGGTTATAGCTACGTACCTGCTTCCCTACTGCCCTTGGCTGAAGACCATCTCCTCTCCCAGGAGCACTGTGCTGTCCCAGGAACAGCACGCATCCAATGACTGGCAGTGAGGGGTGGACATAAAAAAGTCTGGCCTCTGATTCAATCTGACACCACTCTACAGGGCCAGGCTAGCTTCCGAGCTTCCCAGGGAACTTGCTGAGGCCTTTGCTGTGACCATATCATTGTTGAAATTCCTGCTTCTCTGACGAATCCCAATTCCTTTACTCCCTAAATCAAAACTCAAATCAAAACATGGATGGTGTTTACTCAGTTGCTACTTACAATGTGACCCTGAACAAGTCTCAACAATGGTTTTCTGAGAAAGTCTACTGGTATTTCTGTGAACCTTCAAAAATTACAATACGGTAAGTCGCCTACATTCAAAACTGGAGTTGTGAACTTTCAAAGATGCAAACGTGTGTCTCATCAATGTCAGGGAGTGACACTGCAGCTTACACTCCCATCTCCTATTGCTGATGTTCCTTCCGCTCTACCATTCCCCGCCTTTTCTCCCTCCTCTGGTAACTCCTACCTGTTCACTTGATATGAGTCCCTGTATGACAACCATTTTACTGTACTATAAGAGTAAAAATGCTTTGTATTTTGTATTTGTTCATGTGTGTACTATATGAAAGGTATATAAATCTATCATAGTACAGTACTATATAGCTGATCATGTTAGCTGGGTACCCAGGCTAAGTTTGTTGGACTTACAAATTGGATTTATGAATATGCTCTCAGAATGGAATTCAATCGTCTATAGGGGACGTAGTGTACAAACAGACCAACTCAAGTAAAGATAACCATTTTACTGTACTATAAGAGTAAAAATGCTTTGTATTTTGTATTTGTTCATGTGTGTACTATATGAAAGGTATTATAAATCTATCATAGTACAGTACTATATAGCTGATCATGTTAGCTGGGTACCCAGGCTAAGTTTGTTGGACTTACAAATTGGATTTATGAATATGCTCTCAGAATGGAATTCAATCGTCTATAGGGGACGTAGTGTACAAACAGACCAACTCAAGTAAAGAAGAAGGCAGAAATGGTGGCGAATTTGTATTGAGTAAAGTGAAAGAAAGTGAAAGTGCAGTCAGTCGTGTCTGACTCTCTGCGACCCCATGGACTGTAGCCCACCAGGCTCCTCTGTCCATGGGATTCTCCAGGCAATAACACTGGAGTGGGTTGCCATTTCCTTCTCCAAGGGATCTTCCTAACCCAGGGACTGAACCCAGGTATCCTGCATTGCAAGGCAGATGCTTTAACCTCTGAACCACCAGGGAAGCCCGTATTGAATAAGAAACTCAAGTCATTCTTCAGGATGAGACTTCTGGGCTTAGTTTCCTTAACTATAAAATGGAGATAATCCCTACCTTGCATGAGTTTTCTGACTTGATACAACCGGTATGGCCACTGTATATATGGAAACTTTCTCTAGAATTATGCCCAAAGATAAAATGCTGCAACTTTACAAGATAATGATTTCATCCAAGGTCTTAAAATCTCTCTTGTATGATCCTTGCTTTGTCTCTGACTCACTAGGACACAGTGCAGTGGGCTTCTGGTGGAAGGCAGTAATGAAAGAAAATGTCCTACTTAGCCTCAGGAATGGCAAGAGTGACTGGGAACTTGGTTGATTGTAAACATGAAAATTCCAGAGGTTTGAATCTCCTCTACTCTCTCAGCTGCCATAATCTGAGAGCTAAAGTCCTAGAGGAAAGTCAGAGAGACTTCTGTCATCTCAGAACTCTTTAGCATTCTATTGGCTAGAAAAAAGGTCTGTCCAAAAATTGTTACATCACTCATTAGTTAGGTATGCAAACAAATAGGGTAATGAGACAATCACTCCTTAGACTCTTGTATGAAGTGGAGTCAAAGGAACATTTAACCATGGTGGCAGACCTGGACCAGAGAGACAGAAATGGCCTCCTAAGGCAGTGACTCTTGAGCTGAACTCTATAGACTGTTAGATGGAAAGAGACGAGTACAGTGCAGATGGGAAAAGAAATAGTTCAGTCGACATGGACAGACAGTGCTTCCTTTCTAGACAGCAGAGTGGAAGTACGTGTGCTCAGCTCCTCCTGTGAGAGCACCAAAATCACAACTAAGATGGTTGGACAGCCATCAAAAGAAGGATACTGGAATCTACCAAAAAAAGAACCCCACACCCAAAGATGAAGGAGAGCCAAAGTGAGATGGTAGGAGGGGCACAATCACAATAAAATCAAATCCCATACCTGCTGAGCGCGGAACGCACAAACTAGAGAACAATAATACCGAAGAAGTTCTCTGACTGCTGTGAAGGTTTGGAACCCCATGTCAGACTCCCCAGCCTGGGGCCCCAACAAAGGGACCGGGAATCCTCAGGGAATCTGACCTGGAAGGCCAGCGGGATTTGATTATAAGACTTCCACAGGACGAGGGGAAACAGATTCCAGTCATGGAGGGCACAAACAAAACCTTGCAGGTACCAAGACTCAGAGGGGAGGGGCAGTGACTCCACAGGAGATTGAATCAGAACTACCTGCTAGTGTTGGGGGTCTCCTATGGAGGTGTGGGTCAGCAGGGGCTCAAAACAGGGACTGGGGAGACTGGCAGCAGCTATCTGGGAAGGTCCCTTGTGGTGTAAACTCTCTTGGAGTTTGCCATTAACCCAACCATAGAGTCCATAGACCTGAAGACTGTGACCTGGACCACCTCAGGCCAAAAACTACCAGGGAGGGAGTGCAACCCTACTCCTCAGCAGATAATTAGACTAAAGTTTTATTGAGCAAGGCTCTGCCCATGAGAGAAAGACCCAGTCTTTCCCACCACCAGTCCCTCCCATGAGGAAGCTTACACAAGCCTTTAGCCTCCTCCATCAGAGGGTACACAGAAGAAGCAAGAAGACCCACAGTCACACAGGGACTAACACAAAACTGAAGCAAGGCAATGCCAAAGAATGCTGAAACCACCACACAATTGCACTCATCTCACACGCTAGTAAAGTAATGCCCCAAATTCTCCAAGCCAGGCTTCAGCAATACGTGAACTGTGAACTCCCTGATGTTCAAGCTGGTTTTATAAAAGGCAGAGGAACCAGAGATCAAATTGCCAACATCTGCTGGATCATAGAAAAAGCAAGAGAGTTCCAGAAAAACATCTATTTCTGCTTTATTAACTATGCCAAAGCCTTTGACGGTGTGGATCACAATAAACTGTGGAAAATTCTGAAAGAGATGAGAATACCAGACCACCTTACCTGTCTCTTGAGAAACCTGTATGCAGGTCAGGAAGCAACAGTAAGAACTGGACATGGAACAACAGACTGGTTCCAAATAGGAAAAGGAGTACATCAAGGCTGTATATTGTCACCCTGCTAATTTAACTTCTATGCAGAGTACATCATGAGAAATGCTGGGCTGGATGAAGCACAAGCTGGAATCAAGATTGCCAGGAGAAATATCAATAACCTCAGAGATGCAGATGACACCACCCTTATAGCAGAAAGTGAAGAAGAACTAAAAAGTCTCTTGATGAAAGTGAAAGAGGAGAGTGAAAAAGTTAGTTTAAAACTCAGCATTCAGGAAACTAAGATCATGGCATCTGGTCCCATCACTTCTTGGCAAACAGATGGGGAAATAGTGGAAACAGTGGCTGACTTTATTTTGGGGGTCCCAAAATCACTGCAGATGGTGATTGCAGCCACGAAATTAAAAGACACTTATTCTTTGGAAGGAAAGTTATGACCAACCTAGACAGCATATTAAAAAGCAGAGATGTTACATTGCCAACAAAGATCTGCCTAGTCAAGGGTATGGTTTTTCCAGTAGTCATGTATGGATGTGAGAGTTGGACTATAAAGAAAGCTGAGTGCCAAAGAATTGATGCTTTTGAGTAGTGGTGTTGGAGAAGACTCTTGAGAGTCCCTTGGACTGCAAGGAGATCCAACCAGTCCATCCTAAAGGAGATCAGTCCTGGGTGTTCATTGGAAGGACTGATGTTGAAGCTGAAACCCCAATATTTTGGCCACCTGATGCAAAGAGCTGACTCATTTGAAAAAAACCCTGATGCTGGGAAAGATTGAAGGCAGGAGGATAAGGGGACAACAGAGGATGAGATGGCTGGATGGCATCCCCCATTCAATGGACATGGGTTTGGGTGGACTCCAGAAGTTAGTGATGGATAGGGAGGTCTGGCGTGCTGCAGTTCATAGGGTCGCAACGTGGGACATGACTGAGTGATTGAACCGAACTGAACTGAAAGTATATCTAGTAATGGGAGCTGAATATCATTATCTCCCAATGTTATCCATCAAATGGTTTTAAAAAACAACTCATTGCTCAATATTCACTGAAAGGCATATTAAGACATATCTTAAACTATGTAAGTCTCTGTTAGAGTTAATTTATAGTAATTTATGTGGTATGCATATGATTATACTCATTAATATGAAATTGTACTTTCTTGGGCTGCTATATATAGTTTTTAAGTGGTTCATTAAAATAAAAAGAACAGAAAGAGATCAAAGGCTGCAACCAGAACTTGTGTTCAATTCTCAATGGTCAATTTTTAATGTAAATGTACATGTACATGTAAGTTGGTAGGATGTGGGGTGGGTAGAAGTAAAATTCATGCTGAAATTTTAGAGTTCATGAGGAAGCAACATGGAATAATGAGAAAAATGTGCTCTTTTGGAGTGAAACAAGCCCCCCAACCATTCTGAAGCTTGGTTTCCTTTTCCACAAAGTAAGACTGTTCTTACTAAGGCTTTATTTAATAAGGCTATTAAATAAAAGGAGGGATGGAGGATTCCCTGGTAGTCCGGAGGTTAGGACTTTGTACTTCCACTGCGGAGGGCCCTGCAGGTTCAGTCTCTGGTCGGGAAGTAGGATCCCACAGGCTGTGCAATGTGGCCAAAAGTAAAGGATGTTAGCAAGTGCTTGGTACACAGAAGCATCTGGTAGAACTATTAATAGTCCGCTGAGCCACTACCTCCACATATTAAGTTGATTTGGAAAATATGGCTCTGTGGGAGTGAAGACAAGTTGACGTAGACAAAGAGTTGATTTTTAAAACTAAAATTTCTCTAGCATATTTAGGAAAGAAGCCATAGATACAAATTCAACCAACTTTAAGACTTATAAATTATGAGCTATCTGCTCTGGGAATGTGTGCCCCTGGCACACTGGAGATATATTTGTCTTTTGTTTCCAACACATACATAACTAGGTAAATTGCGCCTTTTAAATTATTTCAAGTACGATGTAAACATTTACAACTTTAAGCCAAAATAAATCCTTTGCCATAAACTTAAGACACAGCTTTTAAAGGCAATTTGCCAATATATGACAGAAGCTTTAAAATTTGGTTAATCCTATGACCCACTTTTAGAAATTCATCCTAAATAAATAATTATGGATACGCCAAAAGATTCAGCCTATAAAACTGTCTATGCATCTTTATAACAGTGAAATATTAGAAATAAGGAGATTCAACAACAGTAGTCTAGAGAAATAAATTTTGTCTTTCCATATTATGAGGCCATTAAAACCATAATAAAGAAGAATATTTAATGGCATTAAAATAAATTCTTAATGTTCTAAGTGGAAAGAAACAGGACAGCAGAATGTACATGAGACGACTTTTGTGAAAAACACTTAAGTGTGTAAGAGAAAGATGAAAGAAAATTGCCCCAAATGTTATGAATAATTATCATAAGCATGTGGGAGAACTTTATTTTTTATTCTTGCTTATTTTGATTTCCTAAAAGTTCTACCATAAATATTTATTTTCATTTTAGAAGGTATTGCTTTCTCAAACTTATTTAAACCCATGCCATAAACAACTTGATAATAACAATGAAACATATATATTATCACATGTGAAACAGATTGCCAGTCCAGGTTCCATGCATGAGACAGAGTGCTCAGGGCTGGTGCACTGGGATGACCCAGAGGGATGGGAAGGAGAGGGAGGTGGGAGGCGGGGGTTCAGGATGAGGAACACATGTACACCGTGGCTGATTCATGTCAATGTATGGCAAAAACAAAATTTAAAAATTAGAGAAAAAAAACCTTAAAAACATAAACAGTAT